>JZKD02S1864917.1:1057879-1071550 GCA_000966675.3 Picea glauca | reverse complement strand
CAGGATAAATGTTGTGTCTCTTGTGGATGTGTATTTCTCAGTGATCTTGTTCTTATTATGCTCTTATCTTATGAAATGCAAAGAACTATAATAATGGCATAAACATTAACATATACATCTCGTCTGATCCTTCATATGGCGCATCATCCGACACCTCATATGGTCTTTTAAATGGCACCTCATACGACACTCCATATGGCACTCCATATGGTACCCCTATGAGAAATTAAATTTTTTCCTCCTGTAATGGATGTTTTATCCACAACATTTAGTCTTAAAATGATTTTGACAATCACAGTGAATAGGAGCAGAGGTAGGATAAGAGTGTTCCATTATTATTTTCTTTGTCATCGTCCTCACACAATCTGTTCCTCTATCTCTCATATTATAAGGCATGTAATCACAACTCTGTAATGAATAGTTTGTAAGGAAAAACCAGTTAAGTGGTTTGTCAAATAAATATACAACAATTTATAACACATAGGGAATATTTAGCATTTCAAAATAAAATAACTGCTGATATAATAACATGTATTATGAAAACAATATACATAATTTTTTTTTTTAAAGATTCCACTTCTTCTTCTCATGGATTAGAGATAGGTGATGTTGTCATTTGTCAACTCATAAAACCCTCCCCCACTCCTAAGTATTGTGACACCTCACAATAAAAATTATAGGAAACTAGTCAATTCTCCCAATAGCCAAAGATTTATAGCTTGTTAAGTGTAGATATAAATTTCACATATCGGTCGGACGAGATGGTTAGAATATGGCCCCACCTATAGGATAAAATATCCTACATATAGATAAGAAGAGGTAGGCAAGAGAGTTTCAAGATAGTCTCAAAGTTGGTTCTCAATGGTAGATTTATGGAGTTCATTAACCTTAGCTTAACCATACATATTTCATGTCATTTTTTTCTACATGTAATGTCATACATCAAGACAAGTTTAAATTTATTATTATTTTTCATCATATTATCATCCTCGCTAGGTAGAATGCCCCACTACCAGCAAGCATGTTCAGTACTCCAGCGGGTTTACCTAGTCATACCACAGGTTGGTGCCCACTGCCAGCACACTTGTTCAGTATCCTGGAGGGTTATCCTCTTACACCCTCAGAGACTGGCCCTCCATCTTTTAAGATTTTAGTATAAGATTTCTTTGTGCAAGAAGATGGGGGGACAGTTCTGAAAACAACTTTTCCTCTTCTTTTTTTAAAAATTGGGATGGTATTTATGTTAGAAGATGTCTTTTCTTTATATATTCCTTAGTGATTGTCCTAATGTATGGGGTACTTAAGCGGACGTATCCTATCTAAAGATATGATATAGTCAAGCATTTTTAGTGTGTAGTGGATGGTACCATTGGGAAAGGTATCTCTAAGCTCTATTTTTTTTTTATGTTTCCATGGCTAACCACTAATCCAACCTCCTTGTTACTCTTTAATAAAGATACTCTACTCACTTACTCAGGTTTCTTGGGGAAATTGTACGAGTGACCTCTAATATTGATGGTTATGGTATCACTTCCTTATAAAGTGGTGAAGGTTTTAAGAGTAGCTTCTTTTTAAGATGCCTTGAAAAAAGAAGATGAAAACCTTTGCAAAAATGTGACTAATTACAGCAAGTCATTATTCGATTGATGCCTAGTAGACAACAAGGTTTAAATATAGCAATATTTTGAAGAAAAAACCTTCTTTTATATTTCCTTGAAACTCTCTACTCCTAGTGAAATACATACCTACAGAAATATCTAGAATTGTTTATCAACAAAATTCAAAATTATTTACATATGTACGGTCGAAAATTCAGAAAATCATTCAAGAACAAGCGGGGAATTCCCCATCTACTAAGGCCAATGCCTTGTCAGTTGACCTGACCGGTAGAAAATCTTCTTTGGAAATGGGCCTGTGATTTAGTTTGAGTTAGTGTCCATTTACTTCAAAGAAGATTTGTCCATCATCAATTGTTTTGATTTTCACAGCCCCATTGTCATACATGGTGACTACCTCATAAGGACCCAACCACTGAGTGGTAAGTTTTCCTTTGAAGGTTTTAAATTGGGAGTTAAACAACAAATCCAAATCACCAGGTTGGAAGTGTTTCTTCTTAATAAACTTGTCATGCCACTTGTTCCTCTAGTTTTGGACTAATATTGTTCGTTGGATAGCATCTTGCCTGATCTCATCCAACTCATTTAATTGTAGGGATTGTTGTTTCTGAGCCTCATCTAAGTTTAATCCCAATTATTCGGCAATACGGAAGGTCCTTACTTGGAATTCTATTGGTAGAATCACTTGTTTCCCATATACTAGCTCATAAGGGGTATGCCCAGTGTTGTTTCTCCAGGTGGTTCAATATACCCACAAAGCCTATGAAATCCTATCACATCAATCCCGATGATGTAATTGAACAGTATTGGTTAATATAGCTTCCATAACTTTGTTTGTAGACTCTACCTGACCATTAGGTTATGGGTGGTATGGAGAAGATTTGCAGTGTTTAATCCCATATTTCTCCATCAGTTCTCTCATCATCTTGGAAGTGAATTGAGTGCCTTGGTCTGTAACAATTTCACGAGGAACAACGAAGTGGGTAAAGATGTCTTCATAAATGAATTCGACAACAGATTTTTCTGTAGCCCTAAATAGGGCTTTTGCCTCTACCCACTTGGTGACATAATCTGTACAAACCAAAATATATTTTTTCTTACAAGACATGGGTGAAATTGGTCCTACAAAGTTAAGGGCCCATTTTTCAAAAGGTTCTATCATAACTTGGGCACCCAAGGGAATTTCTTCAGCTAACATAGGTCTTCCTATCCTTTGACAACTATCACAACTCCTCACATACTTGGAAGCATCGTTGAAAATTCTAAGCCAATAGTAACCTGAATGTAACACCTTATATGTGGTACGTTTGTTAGAAAAATGGCCACCACATGGTCCATCATGAAAACTTTGTAGTATTTCTGGTATCTCATCTTCTCGGACACATCTACGAATAATCAAATCAGGAGCTATACGAAAAAGGTCATGGCCAACCCAAGAGTAGTTGTCACTTTGCGTAATAATTCTACGTTTTTCATGAGGTGAGAAATGGGACGGTAACTTCCTAGTAGCCAAATAGTTTTCCATATCTGAAAACCATGGGGTATTTACAGAAAGGGAAAACAGGGGCTCATCTAGGAAACTATCATCTATGGGAGTATCGTCATCCTCATTTTTTATTCGTGAAAGAAAATCAACTACCAAATTCTCCTTTCTAGGTCGGTCAAGAATGGTGATATTAAACTCTTGCAATAGCAGGAGCCACCTAGTCAATCGATCATTCATTATGGGTTTATTCATGAGAAATCTAATGGCGGAATGATCTGTATGTACAAATAATTTGTAACCTATGATGTAGTGGTGAAACCTATTGATAGCATGAAATACTTCCAAGAATTCCTTCTTAGTAACTATGTAGTTTAAATCGCCACGGGACAAGTTCTTACTCAAAAAATAAATGGCATAGGATTGTTGGTCTTATTTCTACCCTAATACTCCTCCTATTGTGGTGTCGGAGGAATCAATGGAAATGTGAAATGGGAGAGCCCAATTTTGTCCCCTAAGAACTGGTGCCATAGACAGCTTACCTTTCAGGGTTTCAAAGGCAGTTTGACACTGCTCAGTCCAAAGAAATCAACATCCTTTATTAACAATCCAAACATGGGTGCAACAATCTTTTTGAAATTTTTGATAAATCAACGGTAGTATCCGACATGTCCAAGAAATCTTCTCACCTCTTTCTAAGTTTTGTGGGGTGGAAGTCTGACGATGACCTCAATCTCTATAGGATCGAATTTAATCCCTTCAGATGAAATGTGATGTCCTAGAACCACTCCTTCAGTTATCAACATTTTACATTTTTCATGACTTAAAGACGGGTTCATTTCTTGGCATCTGATAAGGACTTTTTCTAACTTATCTAAGGCTTCCTGGTAAGTATTGACATATACTGTGAAGTCATCCATGTATACCTCCACACAATCATGAATAATATCAACACATATCCCTAGTACGGCTCGTTGAAATGTGGCAGGAGAATTACACAATCCAAATGGTAGGGCCCTATAGGCATAGGTGCCCCAAGGACAAGTAAAGGTAGTCTTGTCCTGATCCTTGGGTGCTATGAGAATTTGATTGTACCCTCTATATCCATCTAAAAAGGAGAAATATTCTTTCTAGACAGAGTATCCAAAACTTGGTCAATGAAAAGAAGAGGAAAGTAATCCTTCAGAGTGGATTTGTTGAGATCCCGAAAATCAACACAAATTATCCATTTCCCGGTCACTTTCTTTGGAACCACTACAAGCGGGGATACCCACTTACTGTCAGAGATGGGATAAATAAATCTGACTTTTAATAACTTTTGGATCTCCTCTTTTACTATATATTTGAGTGTTGGGTTCATTCTTCTCTGCGGTTGCCTAACAGGTGTTACTTCCCCCTAGGAATATATGTGATGGATACATGTGCCAGGGTGTATACCCTTCATGTCAATGTATTCCCAGGCAAATGCCCATTGTTTAAGGATACTTACTAACTATTTTTGTTGGTCTGTATTTAGTCTGGAGTTTATATGTAGAAATTTTCCTGGACTAATCTTGTAGGGCATGATATAAGATGTGGTAGAGTCGTCTATCTCGAAGATGAAATATGTCAAAGACAAAATGGATGGGTCCAATTGTTCCTGAAATTCTTCCCCAAACATGTACTCAAATTGGGGAAAATATTGTGCAAAATCAACACACGTGATAACAAAAATAAACTGGTTTAACACATTTTCAGTTGTGTGCTCCTGAAGTCCCCAGGAATGATCACTTGGAAACATGGGTTCTTCCCAGTCCTCATTCTCATATGGAAATTCAAGCCACCATATATTCTCCATGATAGGTTGGGATGGAGGGTATATGGTGAGCTTCTGTATAGAAAGTCCATTTGAGATTGAAGGTCTCTTCTTTCCCGGAACTTTCCCCGACCTTAGTTGAATATCCTGCAATGGAACATGAGAAATAACATATGTCGGGAAGGCATGCATCTGAACATTGTGAAGAGTTTGAGTGGGATTATTATTGGGATTGGGCACTGGTTGTGCCAGTAATAATGTTGGTCTTGGGGAGCTTGCATTCTGATATTGTTGCAGTTTTTATTCTGGAATAGGAGGTAAAGGTGGTGGAAAAAAACCTTGTAGAAGTTGCGGAATGCTCGGTGGAAACTGGGGGTAAGGATGGTTGGTAATAGGGATGGGTGGAGCTTGAGGGTTCCCTTGGTTATTCCCTCCTCTCCATCCTTGAAGCCAAGGATGGTGATACTGTGTAGACTAGTTTTTCCAACTTGGTGAGTTTCGTTGTTATGGTTGTTGATAATAGGGTGGAACTTGAGGCTGTAGATCCGGGTATGTAGGTTGATTCCTAGGATGCCACAGCCTCCTAGGTGCATAAGAGGACTCCCCAGAATCCCCACTTCTATAGATGTCTAACAAATCGGGAAATGATGGACATTTTTTAGTTGAACGGTCTTCTCTGCAGAAGCCACAAACTGAAATTTTATCTAATGGGAATTACCTTGAGGAATGCTTCCTCCTGCATCTTCGGAAAAATATGCTCATTGTTGCATTTTCCTCCTCCTGTTTCTTTTTAATATTTAGGGTGTCCAACTGGGAACCTATTGTGCTTAATATATCTATCTTGAAGTTTTCTAAAAGGTTCCCTATCTCTACTCTTGTGATACCACCTGAACTAACTGGTTTTAAGTTTCTGCTATAAGGATCTCGAATAGTCTTTCATGTTTTATCTCTACTCCTCGAGTAATTCTTACACATTTCATAGATTTCAGAAAATGGTTTATGGGAGATGTCACCTGATTCCATCAGGTTAAGTATCTCTAGGTATTCCTCTAAAATCCCTTTGAGCAAAAGAGCCCTAACTGAATCATCTCAAAGGTCATGGTATTTTGATTTCTGTGAGATATAAGAAAATCGTTCCATATAATCCTTGATATTCTAGTCCTCTAGCTGTTGGATTTTGAAAATGTCATTACGAGAATCCTTAGATTTGCAGTAATCTTGGTATTTCTTAAGAAATATATCTTTCATGGCTTCCCAAGACCTAATAATGGATTCTCCCAACCCCATGAACCATGTTAGTGCAGAGTCCTTGAGGGTGGTAGGAAAGAGTTTTAGTTTCTCGGCATCTTGTAAGTAGTTTTAGCTCCTACACAAGATGTCAAACTCAAATAGGAAGGTATCCAGGTCTTCATTGATTTTACCGTAAAAGGTGGGCAGTGCCAAGAGGGGAATGTTTTTCATATTGACATTTTGTGTGGTGTCCAAAATTAGAAACCTGAAGGTAGTTTCGGTTTGGTTTCCAGCTTCTTCTCCCTCCTCGTGTCTTACACTGTTGTGATCCTCCTGATCATCCATACTGGGTTGGTTTCCAAAATGAGAGTACCTAGGTGGTTTTATCCTTGAAGAGAACAAAGTATCCCAAGGTTCATGTCTACGAAAGGTATCCCTCTGATGGGAAAGTCTTCCGACTACTTGGATGTTTGGGACTCTACTCAATCCGGTTGAGGTTATCAATGCCAAAGTTTCTATGTCAATTTGAGAGACAATTATATTGGTTCTATGATGTATTCAAAGTTAGGATCTCCTGATGGTGGTAAGAAAACAAAGGTTGTATTGTTTGGTTCTGTGGAAGGCTCAAGTGGTCTTGCTTCCTGTCCCACTATTACTAATGCTTCAATTTTCTGTTCTATAGTGCTCCCTGTCTTAGTCTCTTCAGAGACTAGTTTAGCTCTTTGGGTTGAGCTAGCTCTTGGTTTTCGGTATCAGTCTGCGGAGTTTATGAGTGGAATGTTCCTTCCCCCGAAAAGGTTAGAAGGAACCTTGGTTGAAAGGTCTGATTTGGATTTAATGTATCCACCATTTGGGTCCCTAGGTATATTCATGAAAGAAAAAAACAAAAACAAAAACTAACATTGGGTTTGGGGGAACCCACTATAATAGATGCACGGGTTCTTACCTCTCGTCTTAAAGTCCCCCCGCCACCAAACTAATGCTAAGGTTTAGAAATGATCTATCTCCTAACTTTTTCCTACCTTGAGACAACTCCCCGACAACGATGCCAAAAATGATGGGTGTTCTATATGCACTAAATCCCTCAATTAAATTGTCAACTCGGGGTAAGTAAACGTAGAGTTGTAGCACTATATGTGCTAAGGCATAAAATCTAGAGGAAGTGTAGTCTAACTAAGGACATGGTCTATCTGAGGGCTAACCTACTTAAGAAAATATTATCAATGAGCAAACCCTATCAAGGAACTTAAACTATTTACCCTAAGCAACCTTTAAGCAATGGATCGATGGATTGTCCTAAAGAAGTAAATGAAAAAACTAAAATGAACAAGTTAACTTAATCAATATAATGAGAAAAATCAAGTCATCTATTTAATCTAGTCAAATTAATGAACAATAGAAACATCAACTAATCTAATCAATCTATTTGAATTAATGAGCAGCAAAAACAAGTAAACAAACAAGCAACTACCCTATTAAAACGTATGCAACAAGTAAACTAATCAAAACTACTCAATAGGTAACTAATCAACTATTAATCAAGTGAACTCTATTCTTAAGATAAAACTCATAATTACTTCTAATCTGCAAAAGGAAATATTAACCTATTGAATTAAAAACATCATGACATTATTCAAAGATTAATCAACAATTATTCTTAATCTACAAGAAACTTCAAATATAATGATGATGATTATGTCTTCGGTGTCTTATGACATCACGATGCCATCTAACAATTAGTGATAGCTCAAGAGGAATAATTTCAATATTAACTTCTATGGAGAAATGAAAGGTGTGAATCAAGCAATCTAACGAGAGCTTAGCCATCATAGAAGAAATATCAACTATCCTGAAAATCCATGTGATCTCTCAATTTATGCATTAATCATCAACGATAAGAAAACACTATTCTACTTAATTCAAATGCACTCCTATGCTAATGTAAGCGAATTCACACAATTATAAACTTATAGCTAAAATTTAACTCAAAGTCAAAATTAATATTGCAATCTAAATCTAGAACAGAAATTTCATGAAATAAACTAAACTAATCCTATTATTAACAATTCGAATTGCAAATTGAAATACTCATAAAAACATGATTCAAATTCTACTTATGTCTCAGCATAATACAAGAAATTGATAAGAAAAATAAATAATCAAACTAGATAAGCAAACTAAGAATTAAAATCAAAATTAGCAACTATTCATCCATCGAAACGTTGCTAAAGAAACTCTATACTCTGTATTAACTCAATACTCTATTTTAACTCAACACTCTATTTTACTCAATAATCTATTTTAACTATTCTACTTCAATATGCAGAAATTCAAACTAGCATTTAATCACGCAACAAGGTTAGTAGCTAAGCTTGCAAGCTATTTACTAATAATTAATAAGACACAACATATTAACAACTATCCTTTACAAGCAACCTGCAAAAAGGAAATTTAAACAATTAAATTATGAACAATAAATACCCATCATGTAAAATGATAAAAACACATATAATGGAAAAATGAAAGAAATGGCAATCACACAACTCAAAGACACAAGCTAACTATCTAAATATTCACCTAGACCACTGGTGGCCCCCCCCAACAAGTCATGGCTACTTCTCAATAATGAATCATGAGCTAAACCAACACGATTCTGGCATTTAAATTACAAACAAAGTCTTGCACAAGTTTGTGGAAATGTCTTGAATTACACAACAAAAACGATTCTAGAAATTCCTTACAAGTCTTAACAATTCTTAACTACCACTACTGTGTTATTTATAACAGTTACAATTCAAGAGGTCGACCACTGGAAGGGTCAACCTTCTCTAAAAACAACAAATTCCACTAAATACGCTATAATTGCCTTTGGCTTCTAGAAACCAAACAAGCCACTCAATGCTCATCATAACAACTTAATCCAAGATGTCAAGATCTCAGTAGCTAGAGGCCACGAGGGTGAAAAAAACCCATGTCGTCGATTCGCCCAGTACAGGCCGCCAATATAACAACCGCCAACTCACCCATGATTTTAGTGTTGGATGTAGTGTCAGACACAGTGTCGGATGAAGTACAGGACGCAATTCCGGATGCAGTACCGGATGAGCTACTGGATGGAAACATTCCATGTGATTTTTCCCTGTGACACACAGATCGTGCATTAGCTTATTGTAATCATTAAATCAAGCTGAATTAAACTCAAAATCATCACAAAACATCAATTACACATACCTGGTATAAGCTACGATTATTTTCTATGAAATCCATCAAAACTTCTTTAAAATGGTTATTAATACATATATAATATCGATCAAAAAGGATTCAATCAACATCATTAAACAACCAAATCAGGAGCCCAACAACTGGTTTGAAAAATAGTTTTCCACCTTGGCAATTTTTCGGGTTTCAAACTTCCGGGGTTGTTTTGAGGCCCTAAACGACATATTTTGGGGATTTGGGGCCCAGGACATTGCAAATGGCACTCACTTGAGCCAGCCAAAAATTTTTCTTCTCGATTATACCTTTCCAATGGGCTATCATGTGCCTAAACTGGAGATCGTATGCAAAAGTTATGACCCCGAGAAGTTGATGTACTAACTTACCCAAATGGGGCCCACATGACATTTGTCACTTCATCTCCTAGGGTTTTTGACATTCTTGTTTATTGTAAAAGGATTTTATAGCCTTATTGTAAACATCTTCTTGTGAATGAGTGCAACTATCAGATCTCTTCTCAGAGATAAGCCACCACCATTCCAGCAAGCTTGTTTTCCACTGCATTTTACAGTTTCAACTTATTTCCTTATTGAATAGAAAACCAATTTTACTGTATCTCTGTTATTTTGTGTTAAGAATATTTTAATAATATGTATTCATTTTGTTTTTCTCATAAAATACAGATCAATGGTATCGGAGGGGTCTGCTCCTTGTCGTCTTAATGCATGTCCCCAATGAGGTCAGGGTATAAATAATTGGGTCTCGATCTTGTTTCTCTTGAGGAAACAATATCTCGCATGCCCAAGCGACCTCTCATGATAGGACAAAACAAAGATGTCAGGACAAGAGATCATTTCAAAATGTTTCTTTAGGAATCCCTCATGCAATAGAGGAATGAGATAATGGATAGTTTCGCACAAATCCTTCAGTGGCTACCAACAGGCGACGCATCTTCCTCGAGCGGAGGTGCCGCCACCTTCAAAGTACAAATCAACTTCGATATTCCTATATTTGAAGGTTATATAGATGCATATGTTGTAGACAAGTGGTTGAGTCTACTAGAAGGGTATTTTTCTATCCATAACTTTTTGAATAGAGAAAAGATTACTTTTTCACTCCTCAAAGTCGTTCCCCATGTCAAAGACTAGTGGGAAACATTCTGTGAGAAAAAGGAAACAGAGGAACCCTCATTATTTATATTCATGACCACCTGGGAATCCTTCAGGGATGTTATTAAGGAACAATACTACCCTGTCGAAAGTTATGACGACTTGTATACCAAATAGATCACATTACGCCAAGAAAGAGACCAAGAAGTGCCAGAGTTCACAAATATCTTCCATACCTTGCGCACCAAGCTGGGTATCAAATATTCAGAGTGACATCTAGTGCTCAAGTATCACGGTGCTATGCATAGATACATCTATACCGAAATGGAATTTCTGGACATCTCATCCTTGGGTGCGACCTACCGATATGCCGTCAAAATCGAGCAGAAGATCAAACAAAAGACGCGACAATTTGGGCCTGGAAACCCCTCACAACAAAAGGCAGGAAAGGGTAGCCCAAACCCACATAAAAAAGGACAGAGAAAATATGGACAGTATCAGGACAACCAATCGAAGCCACAAGCAAAGAAGGACACCAGAAAGACAAAGAAAGATTTCGAGAAGTGGTGCGACTTCCATAAGATCCCTTGGCATAACACTACTGAATGTTGCTCAAAGCAGTCATTGGTGGCCGAGGTGAAAGCCTCTGAATCAGATGCGGGTTCTCACTCTGAGTCAGAACCAGAAAGGGGAAGACGGATCATTGATGTAGAACTCAGTAACACTGTTTCTACCACCAAGCTCCCACCTGGTGAACTAGACAAGCCAGAAGAAGGAGAGTGACTCTTCCATTCATAGATGTGGGTAAAAGGCACCCCGCTACACTTCATCGTTGATAGAGGTATCCTGAAGAACCTCATCTCAACAGAGGTTGTGAAGCGATTGTCCCTACCGACAGTGCCACACCCACAACCCTACACCATTGGATGGCTCCGCCAAGGAAGCGATCTCCGTGTCAACCAACAGTGTCGACTGTCGTACGACATCAAGCCCTTTAAAGATGAGGTATTGTGTGATGTTGCTCCTCTCGAAGTTTGTAATGTTCTTTTGGGCCAACCTTACTTATGGAAATGTCATGTTGTATATGAGTCTAGGCCTCGTAGTGTTGTCATTACTTTGAATAGGAAATTGTACAGGATACCTGAGGCAGTCCCTCCTAGTGTTATTTCCTTGATCTCTTCCAAGCAATGCAAGAAGGTCATCTCTCAAACCAGGAAATTTGTCTTCTTCATGATTCATTCTTAGAGTGAGTGAAAGATCGTAGCCACATCCAGGGCCTTCACTGTCGATCTCTCCACACAACATAAGAAAGTGGATAAGGTCATGGAAGAATACTTATATATCTTCTCCTCTCCTACCGAGGTACCTCTGAACTGCCAGGTCAAGCATCCCATTGATATGACCCCAGGCACACCGCTACCCAATGGGCCAGTCTACCACCTCTCTTTGTTAGAAAATGAGGAGATCAAGAGGCATATCCAAGAACTTCTCCACAAGGGGCACATCCATCCCATCTCATCACCTTGTGGGAGCCCAATCGTGCTAGTGCATAATAAAGACGAGACTTGACAACTTTGCATTGATTACCGGGCCTTGAATAAAATCACAGTCCAAAACTGGTACCCGATTCCCCAAATCGACGACCTCCTTGATTAGCTCATGGGGGCCAAATACTTCAGTAATATTGATTTGAAGTCTGGCTACCACCAGGTCCCAATAGAACAAACAGATGTATGGAAGACTTCCTTCAAGTCAAAAGAAGGTCTTTTTGAATGATTGGTCATGCCCTTTGATTTGAAAAATGCTCCAACAACTTTTATGAGGATGATGGATGATATCCTACGACCTTTCACCAATATGTTTTTAGTGTTGTATCTGGATGACATCCTCATCTACAACAAGACTTGGGCAGAACACTTGCAACATATACAACAAGTTCTATACACCCTGCGACAACACAAACTATATGCAAACTTGGAAAAATTCTCCTTCAGCATGGACAGGGTCCATTACTTAGGCTACAACGTTTCTCAGCATTGTGTGCATGTGGATCCAGCCAATATCCAGCTCATCCTTGACTAGCCAACCCCAACCACACTCACTGAACTTCATAGCTTCTTGGGCCTTGCCAATTTCTATTGCAGGTTCGTGCTGGGATTCTCTCATATTGCATGGGCCCTCAGCTAAGTAAACAGGGGTGGTGGTAAGGAAAACTTTGTGTGGGGATTTTCCCAACAACAAGCCTTCGATGAATTGAAGAAGATTTTGTGCTCATCCCCGATACTTTCATTACCGGACCTGAAACATACCTTTGAGATTGAGACAGATGCTTCCAACTCTGTTGTGGGTGCCATTCTCACTCAACACGACCACCCCGTCGCATATCATAGTGAGACACTACCAAATGCTATCCGTAAGTACCCTACTTGTGACAAAGAAATGTATGCCATTATGCAAGATTGTCTCCAGTGGAGACATTACATTCTTGGGAAGGAGACAATCATCTACACTGATCACAAGCCACTACAGTTCATGCAGACCCAAGGAAAATTGCGGAATGACTTCGATAATAAGTGGTGAACATAATTACAACAATTCCACGTCAACATCAAGTATAAAGAAGGAAGTACCAACCAAGTTGCTAACTTCCTCAGTTGACCTCTAGTCGTGGCACTCACCACGGTGCTAGAATCTTACGGCCACGAGACCTATGGATGGTCCCACCTCTATGAGACAAATCCTGACTTCTCCACCACCTACCAAATGTTGGGTGCCAACTCAGTGGTCGCTAATTTCCATATTCAGGACGGGCTATTGTGTCATCTGGGAAATATCTGCATTCCATTAAGCGAGCGTACAAAGATGATTTGGGAAGCTCACTACAATCCGGTGGAAAGACACTTTGGCATCAAAAAGACAGTGGCATTGTTGCATAAAAATTTCTACTAGCTGAAACTTCAACAGGATTTCAGCAAGTATATTAGGTCATGCACCGCCTGCACTATTGCCAAACCGACCACTAAGAAACAGGGCCTGTACACCCCTCTGCCTACTCCTAACAAGCCATGGAAATCCATCTCAATGGACTACATGCAAGGCCTCCCATCCACCAAGAGGGTAAATGACTATGTTTTTGTGGTTGTTGATCGCTTTTCCAAGATGGTGATTCTAGTTGCCTGCAAGAAGAACATTACAATAGAAGCCACTGCCAAGTTTTTCTTT
>JZKD02S1864917.1:997855-1008132 GCA_000966675.3 Picea glauca | reverse complement strand
GAATAGATCATGAACCCAGATGGACTACATCACAAAGAAGCCCACTTACTCTAAGGTATCAAAATTTCTTTCTTGGTCATTGTTATACTTGCAAAATTTTTGGACATAAGGCAATCAATTGCAGAATCAATGAAAGGAACACATACGCAAGAAACTTGAATTGTGTAAATAGAAGATATGGAAATAATCGTGGATTTGTCAAAAGAAGTTATAATTCATTTTTCCCATTGATGGAAAAAAATATTGCATGCTACAAATGTAATTATCTTGGTCACAAAGCACGAGATTGCAGATATATGAATGAAGATGTCTCTATGCCAACCACAGTGTTAGCGATATTTCTTGTAAGGGGGTTAGAATGTAAGAGATTGGGTGAAAAACCCACTTGTCCTAAGTTTTGGGTGATAATGCGCCCGTGGTAATTGACGAGCAGGTTCGAGCGGCAGCAATTTGCACGCCCGGATCAAGGGCGCGTATAGAATTCCAGACCCCCCCCCCCGCCTTTCTACCTTTAAGCGGGGGGGCGGGTCTGGAATCGTGGGCGCATCTCTTCAACGGTCCAGATCAGCACGCCCAGATCAACGACGATAAAGGCAATTCCGTACCCCCCCTGCCTTTCTACCTTTAAGCGGAGGGGGGGTCTGGAATCGTGGACACAACTTTCCAACAGCCAAGATTGACGCACCTGGAACAATGCCACTTGAACAAACCCGTCCTTCTCAGTTGCTCCATGTTTAGCCAGTGTGGGCCCTTCCCCCTTCATGACATCCTCCAGAGCCGCCTTTCCCCTACTGTCGTGTGTCATCTATCCTCCCCTACTCTTTCGTCCAGATGGCCCTTTCCCTGTCTCATCGTCCACTCACCACTCGCCACGTGTCCTATTCCCTCCACGTCAACCTCCCACTAAAACATGTCCATTACGTCCACCCTCTTGCCTCCTACGCTTATTCCTTTTGCCATGTATCTTTCCTATAACCTCTTCCGCCCCCTTATCTTTTCAAGCCTCGCCCTCATAGTCCAACGCCATCACTCCTGTCATGCGCCCCATCCTTCGCATTGGCCTCCGCGCCTATTCAACAGACCATTCAATTATTCTAGGTGGTAGCGTGAGGAGTCTTCCGTATCCTAAAGTGTTGAGTTGGCCAGGTCGTCCTCAATCCCTATGAAGCAGTTATTGAAGCGGTTGGTGGTGGTTAGACATCGTCTCCGCCATAATCGGAAGGTCTGGCAATGAATTAAAGGCACGTCGATTCGCCGATAAAACTGTCAGAAGATCAATCACGTCTGCCATAAGTTGTACGACCATTCAGAGATTGCAGATGTTAACTATCAGAAGCCATGCAGACGCAAAGATTTTAATTCTACGTCTCGATTTTGTTGATGTTGCTAGTTTGAGTATATGAAGGCATTTTCTCCATTTTTGTATCTATCGATGGTTGAGCTAAGCTCCCGACTGTAAAGTTTTAATGACATCCTAGTTCTCTGGGTTATGTATCTGTGTTTGAGACTTCTTGGTTTATGACAAACATTTTTCCTTTTCCATCTATGTTTCATCTCTTGCTGGAGAGTTCATGATCGAATGCTTCGTATGAATTAACACAGTTATGTTATGATAAATGATTTATTGTTGCATTGTTGTTTTCTCTGGTTTCCCGCATTTGAAAGTAAGAAGATCTTGTCTTCAGACGCCTGCTCCCACAATCTGTTAGAAGCTTGATGCATATAGCAGATCCTTGCACCCTTCTTATGAAGTCTTCCATCTACTCACCCTTATTGCAACTCACTGTTTGAAGTTTATCAAGACCTCACTCGTCCATGCATGCCTGGCCTAGTTTCTAAGTTGAGACGACTGTTCCAATTTTGCTTCCATTTGATCACCCCTTTCAAACAAATCATGACATTAAATTGATGGGTGTCAGGCTCTGCTCCTGCAAGCAATCCAGGAGTGACTTCTGACGCTAACATTTATGGCGCCGTTTTCGTGGATGAAGTTGGATATTTTCCCTGGGATTGAACGACAAAGATCAACTGATTCTGAAGGTGCATCAGATATCAGAACCTAAATATTGCTACTGTGCACCTGGAGAATCCATTGTGACAACTCCGCTGGGGAGAACCTGCGCTATCAACTGTGGCTTCGAGAGGCAGACACACGAGGTCTAATCCACACTTGCCTTTAGCTACACCAGAGGCTGACTTGGAAGCAGTGCACAGAAAGGGAAATATCTCTGCAAAAGAAGTTTCCATCGCCGAAACAGGTAATGTGCCTTCCCCTTCTGTGAGAACTCCATTTTCTTATTCTCAGCTTCCCAGTCGTCCTTCCTCTGAGGCTTCCCATTTTCTGAATTTCGAGAGTGTTCCTGCTGAGATTTCTCCTCCTGGTCTGGTATCAGAAAGAGAGATCCTTGTCACTCCCCCCTCCCTGGAGGTCATGCCTCAACGTAGACCTCAAGCTTATGAAAGTTACACCACCCCTCCTTTTATTGCTACTACTACTCAGAGAGAAGCATCTGCACACTCAGGTCCCTTAGCTCTCTCTCTGTTTTCTCCGTTGTCTCCTCCAAGAACCTCTTTTCCGACGTCTCCCATCCATACTCCTTCTCCTCTGAGTTATCCTCTACCTAATATTCCTATGGCTGGTGCTAATCCCCCTCTGAATAGAATGGATGCCATAGTTGCTTCTAGGTATGCTCCTTTAATCCTACCACATCCTATGAATCCTCTCCCTGTTGGAGACTACTTGAAGTACATGCCTAAGTTCAGTGGGGAGGGAGACATAACTGTTGAGGAGCACCTAGCTGTTTTTTTACAGTTATGCAGACAACCTGAATATCGAGAATGAAGATGTCTGGATGAGAGTCTTTGTCCAGAGCCTGGAGGGTGAGGTTAGGAAATGGTTTAGAGGACTAGCCCCCAGATCTATTGCTGGAATTGAGGCTCTGGATAGTGTTTTCCTGAGACAATGGGGAGATAGGAAGGATTATATGTATTACATGACAGAGTTTAGGGCTGTGAAGAAAATGGATGGAGAGTCTGTCTCTAACTTCTCCAAAAGATTCAATAAAATGTATAACAAGATTCCTGCAGAGATTAAACCCTCAGAGGCATCTGCTCAAATTTCCTATGCTGGCGCATTTGACCCTGATTTTTGTCTCTTATTAAGAGAAAGAAGAGCCACCTCTTTAGCTCAGATGCAATATGCAGCTATAGAAGTGGAATCCAACATATTGGCAACTGACAGACTGAGAAACCAGGCCGACACGGACAGAAGAAAGGAAAAGTCGGAAGCCTCAACTTCCGGCCCATCACTGTCCCACCCTCAAGTAAATGAGCTGACCCAAGTTATGAACTTCCTTAAAGAAGAGGTGGAGAGATTGAAGGTGGAAAGGAAGAAAATGTATAAGGGCCCTCAGAACATCAAAAATAAAGGGGGTTTCAGGAGGCCAAATAATGTTGCTCCCCTGACTATGCACAGAGAAAGAGGAAGAGACAGAGACGACCAAAGAATTCAGGCTCCCTTTCAGAACAATTTTGTGGTTGATGAAGAAGAAGGGAAAACAGACGAGCCCGAGCCTAAAATCCACTGCTTAGAAGACACTCCTCCTTTTCCTCATCTCACTCAGACTGCTTATGAAGAGTCTCTCATGGATGGTCAGCTAAATGAATTGAGCAAGGGAGACAAAGGTGGCGGCAGTCGAGGCAGGTACAACCTGAGGTCCGACAAGAGGATAGCAGCACATGACATTCCTGAGCCATCTAATAGAACAGAGAAACCTGCTAATGAAGTAGCAGACGCCCACAGAGGTAAGAGGGCTCAACCTTTCTCTCCCATTGTCCATAATCATGTTCCTGAAATTAGAGAAATCCCAAAGCCTATGTCTTCTTTCAATTTCGAACATGAGATTCAAAAGATCAGAATTCCTGTGCCACTCACTAAGTTAATTAAACATGGGGAATTCAAAAAGCGCTTCTCTGAGCTGTTGAAGTCCGAAGCCTCATACCCTCTCACAGACTCCATAAACCTCCAAGATGAAAGGCCTACAGTTGTCCTAGGTCCCATGGTAGAAGACAGAGATGATTCATCCCCTCCCTTCTACACATCCCTGAACATACATGACAAAGTGATGCATAATTTCCTTATGGACTCAGGGGCCTCCCACAACCTCATGCCCAAAACTGTCATGGAGGAATTAGGACTAGAATTCACCTGAGCCTATCATGATCTCTATTCTTTCGAATCCAGGAGGGTTCAGTGTTTGGGAGTCATCAAGGACCTGGTAGTTTCCCTGTTTCAGCTGCCCATGAAGAGTATGGTCATGGATATTGTGGTAGCCAATGTTCCCCCCAAGTTTGGCATGCTGTTGTCAAGATCTTGGATATAAAGGCTGGGGGGAACCTTGCAGATGGATCTCACATATGCTGCCATTCCAGTGTTTGGAGGGGAACATAGGAGACTGTACAGAGAAGCCCAGCTAGCCTATATAATCAGTGATGAAGCCAACCCTACCAATCATCCCACCTATGCCTTGGACACTGATTTAGGATCCAGTTTACTACAGCTCACCGACACCCCTGAGGCTCCTTTACAGATCAGAAAGCAGCCCAATCTTAATCAGGAGACACCCCCTCCAACCACCTCTGTTTGGAAGATGTTCTTTGATGGAGCTTCCTCCAGTATGGGTGCAGGTGCCAGGATAGTATTTGTGTCCCCTTGTCAAGAGACCATCTCTTTGTCATACAGGCTGGAATTCGAAGTCACCAACAACGTGGCAGAGTATGAAGCTCTAGTTCTAGGATTAAGGGTTGCGCAACAAATGGAAATAAGGGAGATAGTTGTGTTTGGGGATGCAGAGTTGATCGTTCAGCAGGTCAAAAACATTTATCAGGCTAAGAATCCTCGGCTCAGGAATTACAGGAACGAGGTATGGGACCTAGTCGATAATTTCTTCTTGGCTTTTAACATCTCTTTCATCCCAAGGGAAGAAAATACTCCAGCTGATTTTTTAGCTTTCACAGCTAGTGTGCTTGAAGTTCCTGCGTTGCCCACTGACAGGTCTGATGTTGAAATAAAATACAAACCTTCTATACCAGACAATGTCAAACACTGGAAGGTGTTTGAATATGATCAAGAAATTGAGAAATTTCTCCAGTCCATTGATGACTTTTCCACAATGAACATAGATGAGAATCCTGATGAGGAAGATGACCGTCACCCTAGGGAATTTGTGAATAAAATTGCTGATCACCAGATCATTCAGCTACCGAGCAACCACATTTCGAAAGGACTAATCCCATTAGAAACATTGTTTGATGGGAACGATGTGGCAGTAAAGGGTAGAGTTTCAGGTGATGATGCCGAAATAGCTGAATGCAACATAGGCACACCAAAGGAGCCCAAGTTTGTCAAGTTGTCAAGAAGTTTGACCAAGGAGCAGAAGGCTAAATATACTGAGTTGCTGAGGGAGTTTGCTAATGTGTTTTCATGGACCTACGAAGACCTCAAGACATATGACACATCAGCCATTGAGCACAAGATCCCACTAAAAGAAGAGGCTAAGCCATTCAAGCAGAAGCTGAGACAGATAAATCCCATGCTGCTACCTATCATGGAGAAGGAAGTGAAGAAGATGCTAGATGCCCAAATCATTGTCCCCTTGAGATACTCTGACTGGGTGGCCAATTTGGTCCCAGTGAGGAAGAAGAATGGAGAAATCAGACTCTGCGTTGATTTCAGGAACCTGAATAGAAGTTCCAGAAAGGACAATTATCCCCTGCCCAACATGGAACATATATTACAGAGAGTCACTGGAGCATCCAAAATATCCATGATTGATGGTTTCTCTGGATACAATCAGATATCAGTCATGCCTGAGGACAGAGAAAAAACAGCCTTCACCACTCCTTGGGGCACATTCATGTATGCCAAAATGCCTTTCGGACTGATGAATGCAGGAGCAACATTTCAGCGGGCCATGGACATAGCCTTCATCGGGGAGAAGGACCAGTTTGTGGTGATATATCTGGATGACATCACTGTCTTATCTAAGACTGATAAAGAGCACTGTTGCCACTTAAAAAGAGTTTTCCTGAAGTGTCGTAGGTATGGCCTATCTTTAAACCCCAAGAAATCAATGTTTTCTATGCAGGAGGGAAAGCTGCTAGGACACATAGTGTCAGCAGAGGGAGTAAGGATTGACCCAAGCAGGGTGGAAGAGATTCAAGCCCTGTCACTTCCCAGTTCTAAGAAGGAAGTTCAGGCATTTTTGGGGAAGGTTAACTTTCTGAGGAGATTCATCTCGAACTTTGTTGAGCTGGTGAAACACATCACAACCATGCTCAGGAAGGGCCATGAAATAAAATGGACTGCGGAACCCAAGGAATCTTTTGCCCAAATAAAGAAAGCATTGACCGAGGCACCTATGCTAATCAGTCCCAATTATTCTAAAGATTTCCTTATTTTCTCATTTTCTTCTGATGACTCGGTAGCAGTAGTCTTGTTGCAGAAAAACGATCAAGGGCGAGAGCAACCTATTGCTTTCTAAAGCAAGGCGTTGAGAGATGTTGAACTCAGGTATGAGATCATGGAGAAGTAGGCCTATGCATTAGTGAAAGCTCTCAAAGCATTCAGGATCTATGTCTTGCACTCAAAGATCACTACATATGTCCCTTCAACCTCTATTAAGGACATTCTTATATAGCCTGACATAGACGGGAGAAGGGGTAAGTGGATCGCCAAGATCCTGGAATTTGACCTGGAAATTAAGCCCACCAAGTTGATAAAGGGGCAAGGTTTGGCCAAGTTGCTGGCTGAATCCAATTGCAAGACTTTGGGGATTAACTTCATCAATGAGAAAGTTGAGTCATCCAGTAGGAGTTCTCAGATCATCATACCTCTAGCATCATGTCCCTGGTACAGGGATATCTTGTATTTTCTGCAAGAATTAAAGCCCCTTGACGGATTGGGAAAGAGTAGGGCCAGAGCTCTGAAGCTCAAATCGGTCAGGTATTGTCTCATTGACCGAGCCCTGTATTGGAGAGACCCTCTGGGGATACTATTAAGATGTCTGGACCTGCTGCAAGCCCAGAAGGTGATGTTCGATTTTCATAGCAGTCTCTGTGGAGGTCATCATTTATGGAAGACCACAGCCCAGAAAATCCTCCGGGCTGGGTATTACTGGCCTACTTTGTTTACTGATGTCTGCAGGGAAGTCAGGGCTTGCATTAAATGCCAAAAGTTCTCAGGTAAACAACAACTCAAATCTCTGCCATTAAAGATTGTAGAAGTTTCAGCACCCTTTCAGCAGTGGGGATTGGATTTCATCGGAGAGATTCATCCTCCCTCAAGTGGCCAGCACAGATGGATCCTCACTGCAATTGATTATTTCACCAAGTGTATAGAGGCTGTCCCCACCAAGAGCACTGCTCACAAAGTAATCATCAGTCTCTTGGAAGACATCATAGCCAGATTTGGTTGCCCAAGTAGGATTTTCACTGACAATGCCACCCCCTTCAGGTCTGAGCCTCTGGTCAAGTTCTGCGAACAGTTTGGGATTTCACTTGTTCACTCCACTCCATACTACCCTCAAGGAAACGGACTGGCAGAGTCTTCCAATAAAATCCTAATCAAGCTCATCAAGAAGCTACTGGAAGAAAATCAGAGGGCATGGGACTCAAAGCTCAAATTTTCCCTTTGGGTTGATCGGGTGACATCGAAGAAATCCCTGGGTCTCTCACCTTTCCAACTGGTTTATGGAATAGAGGTCGTTTTCCCCACTCAAATCGCCTTACCTGTGGAAAATTTCCTCCAGGACTTTGAAGGGGAATCTAACCATGTTCTCAGAAGGATTTATCAGATGGTGGAAGTGCAGCAGATCAGAGAACAGGTCATGGATAGAGCCCACAATCATCAGCAGAAGATCAAACAGGCTTTTGATAGGAAGAGCAATAAGAAAGAGTTTGAACAGGGCGATCTGGTGCTCAAATGGGATGCACCCAGGCAGGAAAAGGGAAAACACAGTAAATTTGATGCACTCTGGTTCGGGCCTTTCAAGATCCTCAAAGTATTTTCGAACAACACTTACAGTTTGCAGGGTCTGGAAGGCAAAGAAGTTTTCAGCAGCCCAGTAAATGGGCATTTCTTGAAAAAATGTTTTTTGTGAGCCATAGTTGGCTCTTTCTGTTTTGTTTTGTACATATTGTTTCTATTTTTGTTTTTCGGACTAATAAATGACTCCATAGCCCAACAGCAAAGGCACTGAATCTGCAAAAGAGTTCTTAGAGCATCACAGGGACAACTCTATCTCCCATGGAGCCAAATGTTAGCGATATTTCTTGTAAGGGGGTTAGAATGCAAGAGAATGGGTGAAAAACCCACTTGTCCTAAGTTTTGGGTGATAATGCGCCAGTGGTAAGTGAAGAGCAGGTTCGATCAGTAGCGATTCGCGCACCCGGATCAACGACGCGTAGAGAATTTCGGACCCCCCTCGCCTTTCTACCTTGAAGCAGGGGGGGGGGGGTGTCCAGAATCGCGGGTGCATCTCTTCAACGGTCCAGATCAGCGCGCCCGGATCAATGGCGATAAAGGAAATTCTAGACCCCCCCTTCCTTTCTCCCTTTAAGCGGAGGGGGGGTTCGGAATCGCAGACGCAACTTTCCAACAGCCAAGACCCGGATCAACGGTGCTTGAAAAAACTCGTCCTTCTCAGCTGCTCCATGTTTAGCCAGCGTGGGCCCTTCCCCTGTCATGACATCCTCCAGAGCTACCTTTCCCCTGCTGCCATGTGTCATCTATCCTCCCCTACTCTTTCTTCCAGATGGCCCTTTCCCTGTCTCATCATCCACTCACCACCCGCCAGATGTCCTATTCCCTCCACGTCAACCTCCCACTGAAACATGTCCATTACGTCCACCCTCTTGCCTCCTACGCTTATTCCTTTTTCCATGTATCTTTCCTATAACCTCTTCCACCCCCTTATCTTTTCAAGCCTCGCCCTCATAGTCTGACGCCATCACTCATGTCATGCACCCCATCCTTCGCGTATGCCTCCACACATATTCAACAGGCCAGTCAGTTATTCCAGGTCGCAGCGGGAGGACTCTTCCGTATCCTTACTGTCTGAGTTGGACCGGTAGTCCTCAATCCCTATGAAGCAGTTATTGAAGCGGTTGGTGGTGGTTAGACATCGTCTCTACCATAATGGGAAGGTCTAACAATGAATTAAAGGCACGTCGATGCGTCGATAAAACTGTCAGAAGATCAATCGCGTCTGCCATAAGTTGCACGACCATTCAGAGATTGCAGATGTTAACTGTCAGAAGCCATGCAGACGCAAAGCTTTTAATGCTACGTCTCTATTTTGTTGATGTTGCTAGTTTGAGTATATGAAGGCGTTTTCGCCATTTTTGTATCTATCGATGGTTGAGCTAAGCTCCCGACTGTAAAGTTTTAACGACATCCTAGTTCTCTGGGTTATGTATCTGTGTTTGAGACTTCTTGGTTTATGAAAAATAGTTTTCCTTTTCCATCTATGTTTCATCTCTTGCTGGAGAGTTCATGATCGAATGCTTCGTATGAATTAACATAGTTATGTTATGATAAATGATTTATTGTTGCATTGTTGTTTTCTCTGGTTTCCCGCATTTGAGAGTAAGAAGATCTTGTCTTTAGATGCTTGCTCCCACAGTCTGTTAGAAGCTTGATGCATATAGCAGATCCTTGCACCCTTCTTATGAAGTCTTCCATCTACTCACCCTTATTGCAACTCACTGTTTGAATTTTATCAAGACCTCACTCATCCATGCATGCCTGGCCTAGTTTCTGAGTTGAGACGACTGTTCCAAGTTTGCTTCCATTTGATCACCCCTTTCAAACAAATCGTGACATTAAATTGATGGGTGTCAGTCTTTGCTCCTGCAAGCAATCTAGGAGTGACTTCTGACGCTAACACACAGTAGGGAGAAGGAAAGAGATTCCAAACAATGAAGATTGTCGAATAGCATTGACTGCTAAATAATGTAAAGAAGAATATGAATGGTACATAGACAGTGGATGTTCTTCACACATGACCAGGGATCAAGACAAATTCATCATCTTCAAGAGAAAGGGTGTCAATGTTGCATTTGGAGATGACTCATCTGCCAAAATACTTGGAGAAGGTGTAGTAGAGCTTGGAAGAAAATAATGTTCTATTGGTTGAAGACTTGAATCATAATCTACTCAGTGTTAGTAAAATGTGTGATCAAGGATACACTCTTACGTTTGATTCCCGAAAATGTAA
>JZKD02S1864917.1:922567-939360 GCA_000966675.3 Picea glauca | reverse complement strand
ATCATTGACTTCGTCAATAATTACTGCTATATGTGCTCATATATAATAAAGATAGTCATTTGTTTATGAAGTACTAACCACTGTTGCACATTTTAGTTTTATTTGCCTTGTCTCGAAAACAGGTGCCTGTTCTGTGGAATACCTTCATTTTGACTATCTTTCTTGGCAGTAATCTGTGAAGGGGAAAACCTACTTTGACCTTTTGAGCCCTAATCTCTTGATCCTTTTCCTTTCAATACCCCAGATTACTAGGGACGTCTCCCTTGGGATTAGCCACCCTGAATAGAAAGAGCCCCCCATCGAGGTGACAGTGGGTGGGGAAGCTCCTGTTACACCAGTTTGACCTTTTTTTTTAAGCTACCTGACCTTGACTACAAACTGAGCGATAATAAGGTGAAGAAGCAATATCTACTTTATCTTCTGCAATCTGTTTTTTTTTTATAGAAGGTGTGGAGGCTGCAGTGGTTGTAGTGGCCTTATGTGCATCCTTTTAACAGACTTTGAAGATGATGAATTTTTCAATATGAGAGATGACCTTGTGGCATTGTTTTGGTGGAACAGTAGTTGGAACTACCTCTCGTATTCAATAGAGCTGACCCCCCAGAGTAATAATGACACTATGAGGTCTAGACTCATAAACAACATGACATTTCCACATATATGGTTGGTCCAAAACAACATCATAGACATCAAGAGGGGAAACATCACACACTACCTCATCCTTGAAGGGCTGGATGCCATAGGACATAAGACACTATTGGCTCACACAGAGATCTCGTCCCTGGTGAAGCCACCTAATGTTATATAGTTGCAAGTGTGGTGTTCTCAACAACCCAAACTATTTGATGACCTCATCTAAGATGAGGTTCTTCTGGTTGTCGTTATCAACAGTGAAATGAAACGAGGTCCCCTTCACCCACATCTGTGAATGAAAGAGGCGCTCCCCCTCTTCAGCATCTATTAGTTCTTCTGGTTGAATTGTTGTGGTCATGATAGTAGCAGTGGGGTTTGCATCGATGATCTGTCTATTTTCAATATTTTCTGGATCGAATTACAAATCAGGGTTAGGCTTTGTGTCTTTGACCTTGGCCACCAATGAATTTTTAGAGTGACATTCATCGATGTTGTGCCAGGGCATTTTGTGGAACTTGCACCACTTCCCAGTGTCATTCTTGGTCTTTACTTTACCCTTCTTGTCCTGTGTCTTGGACTGGTTCTCTAGAGGTTGTTGGTTAGGGTCATCTTTACCATGTTTTGGTTGTTGCGGATTTTCAAGCCCAAATTTCCATTTGTTCTGGTGCCTAAATTTCTTCTCGATTTTTACAGCATATCGATAGTCATATCCCAATGATGATATGTTTAGGAAATCCATTTCGGTTTGGATGTACCTATGTAGAGCTCCACAGTATTTCAGAACCAGATGTCGCTCGGAGTCTTTGATACCCAGCTTGGTGCGCAAGGTATGGAAAGTATTTGTGAACTCTTGTGTTGTTTGGCTCTTCTCTTGCCGCAATATGGTCCATCTCATGTACTGGTCTTCATAGTTATCAACAGGGTATTATTGTTCCTTGACCGCATCCAAAAAAGAATACCAAGTGGGCTCGACCCCATATGTTCCAGATTCCTCTGTGGAACTTTGTTCCCAGTAATTTTTCCACCAATGTTTGACATGGGGGAGAGCCTTGAGGAGTGAGAGAGTGATATTTTCCCTATCGGAAAAATTTTGAACAAAGAAATAACCTTCTAATAGATTTAACCATTTTTCTAGAGCATCTGCATCTATCTGACCTTCAAATATGACAATATAAAAATTAACTTGTACCTTGTGTTAGCGCTAGAAGTCAACTCAAGACTGCTATTGAGTTAAGCCTAGTACACCTTGTTTCAAAATAAATAATAGGGATTTTAAGATGGATAAATCATTGCTTGATTTGAAAGATAATAATGATATGATATATTAAGATTACTTACCTAAGTGTAGCAAGTCAGGTAAACAATATTGATGGCTAGATATTTAAGATTTAAGTGATATGATTGAGAGAATGGGGAAAAACAAAAACTGATAAAGACACCAATAAAAAATCTAGTCTTTAATGTCTTTATGTAGTAGAGGAATAAACCTTTATCTAGAATTCATTCTAAATAAGATTTAAGGAGAAAAACACCAATATGGCAAAGATTACTAAAAAAACATGTTAAAGAAACCTTCTCAACACAAAAATCATTTGTTAGAAGCTCATATAACATCAGCAAAGTGTTTCAAAAGAAAACATGAAGATGATAAACATAGAAGGATTACAGACTAACAATCAATTTCATTAGCAGCTGAAGTCTTTACAAATGCAAGATAGATCAAAACAATATTTAGATATGCAATATCAAGACAAAACAGGAATTCCACCCCTTCTTCCTTTAGTTCATCAAATATATATATTTTTTTACATCATTTCCATGGATTTAAGATCAATCTGATATCTAGGGATATCTCAAAACTAACTCCTTCAGGACCCGAGGGCGAATTTTCCCTATATCTATTGATACATATAAATGGAAACAATTACAACCAAGATCCTTTAAGCTAGGAAACAATTTATATAGAGATAGGTATTTTTGTTGACTTGAATACAACTGGGTGGTACGCTGCATATTTCATGAGATCTTCATGATCCCTAGTCATCCATTTGATCCTTTGTGATCCACCTGTTTACAACACTTGATAATAATAGTTGAATGACATGTATTTTCATCCACCAAAAGAGGCTATAAATCAACTTTAAAAGAGGTTCCACAAAATATAACCCTCATCATCTACTATTTCCATCACAAAATTGCAATTTTGTGCATTATTTTGCAAAATCAACTGCTACAGGTGTTCCTGTAGCGCCACCATGTCTCTTGTGAAGAGTGTTGCGGGAAATTCCTATAGTGCTCTTTTAAAACCCGATATTAATATCATTCATGCTTTCCTTTCCCATATTACAACCAAGCATTACTTGAAGGAAGATAATACCTCAATCTCATGAGACTAAAACAAATTTTATCAAGTTTTCACCATCATAAGTCAAAAATGGATTTTTTTGCATAAACACTCAAAACCTCAAATTAAGACTTCTCCCTGGAAAATGGATTTAGCTGCCTGAGCAAACAAATCCAAATTATTACATCTAGATTGCTTTGTTTTAGAGCGAGTTGTCATCCTCCTTGGCCTATCATCTTCATATCTGGTCAAAGGCTTTGGGCCCTTCCTTCTCTGCTTACTCTATCTTTTGGCAAACAATCTGTCTTTCCCTATAGGATCCTTTTTGTTTATTGTTAGATACTCCTTTTTCGGTTTCTTCTTCTCATCTTTGATTTTATAAACCTTCTTGCTCATTGATGGATTTGCATTAGGGTTTGTAGTCTTTTCATCAATTATAATGAACTTCTCTTTAATGGTAGGGTTGTAAAAGGATTTGGCTTTTAATATGAATTTGTTGTGTGTCCTAGTACTCCTTTTTCTTACCAGTATTTTATATCTATCCACATCATCAGAAGAAGAACTAGAACTAGGAGGAAATATTTTTGGAACAATTTATTCACCTTGTATAGGGTTTGCAGGTATCTCTACTGTTTTAGTTTCTTGAACTTCATCTGAGATCACCGGTTCTTCTAACCTCTCACTCTTTCTGATATAATTTTTTTGTGCATGAGGGAAAGGATGTCTACATCCACCTAGCGCATGAGAAGATCCTTCACCTAGTTGCAAACTGGTTGGGGTGTCCTCAACTCGTTCATGTGAAGTCTTCATACTGATCTTCCTTTTATTATTTCTCGAAGTAGTAGGTGGACTTATCCTTGAAGATTATCCTAGAGTTGGTTCAACGGCTTTAACAGTCGATTTCTGGGTAGGAGAATGAACTTATATTTTAAACCCTGAACGAATCAAGAATTGATCCCATGTCCTTTTTTGTTTCTCCATCTCTTCTTTAACCAGTACTTTGATTAACCCTCGATGATAGATACCATGTGGTGGGGTTCTAGGATTTGCTTGAACTTTCATGGCCATTTTATTCAAATCTCTCAAGAAGTAATATGGTAGGTTCATCCTTTTGATTCCTGACAAATGATGGACGAATCGTAAGTGAAAAAGGAAAATAGTGGAATAACATCCTTCACATGTGATAAAATGTTTGAGCATCAACATAGATTCCATCCACTCATCATCTATCCAGTCACTAGGAATACCCTTGTCCCAATTGGGATCTCTATGCTCTGGTTTCAATAATTGATTAAAATCCCCTCCTGTAATTAACTTGTTTTTGAACCACTTTTTCACCATCAACAAGGAGATTATAGGCTGATGTTATTGAATCCTATGTGACCTGCATAATCAAATTAGAAATCCTAACCCTTTTTCCATCAAAACCTTCGACAAATGCACGAGCTACACCATAATGATGGCCATCTAATCTGGTGAAAAACATATACCAACCATCCTGGTCAAAGATATGATTTCTATCCTCATATGCCTCCATGATCTCGAGTCCTTCTGGCCCTTTTTTATTCACATGTCCACCTTTACACATCCTACTTTCACGAACAAAATACTAGATTCCTTGCTATAGGGGTGGAATTCATCTGATATATAGAGATATAGTCGGGATTTTTTGGCTATAAGGAGGAAGTATAAATTTGCCAACTGCAATTTGAATCTTATAAAAATAGATAAAATGCCAGATTAAGAAAACTGTCTTTTGAAAAAACCCCTCTGCGTGACGTCCTCGGTAACAAGTACAAACAAATGAAAGTATCACCACCTTTGCATGTTGTGATATGGTTAGGTACTTGATAACCGCCTTGAGACTTTAATTCATCCAAGTAGGACGATCCAAATCCTCAAATTCACTCCAACCATATGCATGATGATGAAACATGGGCAGGTGGAAGTTCCTATAGTGCCCTGCATAAACTTATCCTTTGGCATATTTGGATTAAAAACAACTTGAAATTCGTTATCTAACTTAGTAATGATGAGACAAAATATATGAAATGACATATGAACTTTGATGAAAGGATTTAAAACTTTAAATGATGTCATAGGACAGTCTTACAAACATGTGCATAATTTATCCTAATCCCTTTTATAAGACTAAGTATCCCTCATTTCTCTCAGAATAATACTAATTTGACCCCCTTAATAATATTTTGAACCCTTAATCAAACTAACGATTAGGATTTATAGCTTATACAAAAAAAAAATTGAAATGGAGAAAACAAGAGATGAGCGATGAGACTTAGAAGAACATAATAGGTGATAACACCTTCTAGGAATAGGTTCCTCCAAAATGGTCACTTGATGAAGATGCGCATGTTTCTATCGGCAGACATTGAAAGATGTGTGCAAAATTCTCCATCATTTCATCCCTTTGTCACGCGAGAGATTGATCAAGCAACAGGTTAATAAAATATTTTGCTCCGTCGTTTTTCTTTTCTGCCACCATTGAGGGTTTCTTGGGCATGCGAGAGTGATTGTCCTCAAGAGAGACAAGCTCGAGACCCAACTGGCTATACTTGGACCTCATCGGGGACATGCGCTGAAAAACGATCAAGAGAATCCTTCTCTGATACCATTGATCCAGATTATTTTTGGAATTAAATGAAAGAAGAGATATTACAATGAAATACTCATGAAAATTGCCAGAAACAGAGAGATACAACAATCCATGATTTCTAATAATGAAGGAATTGTATAGAGAATGTAAAAATACAGAGTGCAAGACTCGCTAGAATGGTTGCAACTTTATCTCTAAGAAGGGATGTGACGGCTACGCTCATTCGCTAGAAGATGATTACAATGAGGCTTTGAAGGCCTTTTTATGATAAACATCAATTTTAAAACCCTATAAATCCAAAAACCTAACCCTAGGAGATGAAATGCCAAAATTCATGTGGGTTCTGTTGGGGTAAGTTAGTACATTAACTTCCTGAGATCGTAACTTTTTCATACGATCTCCGGTTTAGGTGCATGATAGCTCGTTGGAAAGTTTTTTTCGAGAACTATGCATTATGCCATCAAACTTTGACTTCATCTATAGTTTGACTATGGAAAGCCCAAAAAACATTGTTTAGAGCCCCAAAATGGCCCTGGAAGTACATAAAGATGTATTGACATGAAAACTTCCAAAATAAGCCAGTTGGAATATATGGGAGGCCACCCATATACACCTGACTGTTGTGTAGGGATTCAGGATAGCCTCATAAGTGCAGAACCCACAATTACAAAGAAATGTCCCCATTACAGAGAAATGTTTTGAACTGAAAACTATCCAGATGAGCGAGTTGGAATATGGAACATGTGGTTGGCCATTATTGGCGTAGGAAACTTTTGGGAGAAAATCAAGGAAGTTTTGAAGGAATCAAGGTAGAAATTAGAAAAGATAAGGGAGTGGTGAAAAATGGGGAGCGCGCCAGAAACAGAGGAAAACCAGCACCGAGGAAAACTAGTTACAAAGTGGACAAACTATTGCAGAGCAGTTGAAAAGTGGACAAACCTAATCCTCTTAGGGTTAGGTTTTTTGTAAGGGATTTGTCCCATTGTTGGTATAATTAGAATGTATTAGGACTGTGGAAAATGTTGTTGTTGTGAGTCTGATTGTAGGTTGGTTGGTAGTCTAAGTTTTGTGGATACTATCTCGATCTGTGGAGATCAATTGTAATGGAGGAGGAATTGTATAGTGTGCGGCACTAGAGGTTGAATGAATATTAATAAAGAGATGAAGTGGCTCATCTTTGTGGACATAGCCCCAGGAGGGGGTGCACTACAATATATCTGGGTTTTGTGTGAATGTTTTTAGTACTTGTGATTATAGTTTCTTTAATGAGTTTTATGATGAACATGTTAAAACGATAAAGGAAATAATATTGCACACTAAGGATGAAATAATGAAATATGTAGACAACTCTAAATGGATGAATGTCATAGTTAGTATCCAGATCTTAATATTATGTTGCAGTAAATTAATATATGTCATTTGGTATATGTTGTTATAATGGTTAGTGAAGTTATGTGGGAATAGTTGAGTCATTGGTCAGAGCTAAGATTCATTTAAGGTAGTATAATAAATGGGTATTTGAGGGCTATAAGTTGAGTAGATCTAATACCCCTGAAAGAGAAGTACATCCCATCCCATGGTTGCAAACACCTAAGTCCTACGACCACCCATTGAATCCATCTTGGGTGAGACTTCACAGTGCATTATGTGTGTTGTGTTGCCTTCTGGTATCCAGAAGGGCTGATGGTCGAAGGGAAGTTGGCAATCCTATAGTTAGATTTTGGGTCAGCCCATAAAACACAAAAACGGTTATGTTGCCAGTTGGAACTCAAAAGATTGGATTGGGAGGGATGTATAATGTAGTATAGAATGAGGGTTTAAGAAAGGGGATGTTTTTAGTTTGGAACCCCATGAAAGCAGATATTGAAAGATGGTTGACAATTCAGGAACTAGAATTTTTCCACAAAGATAATAGAAGCCATAGGTTTAAGCCAAGATAGTACTTGGAGAGATACGTATTCAACGAAATACATGAGAGTTTCTTTAGTGAGTTTCCCACACTATTGAAAGAGTGGATAGCAAGGTTGAAAGATACCCATCCGAAAAATAGAGTTAGATCAGTGGAGTGGGTAGAAGAGAGTATCACGCAATTTAAGAGGATGAATAAAAAATTCACGCGTGCAGTAGATTTCTGGATAGATAACATTGTAGTGGGGTATATCACTGAGTTTGCAATAGATACATCAAAGTCTTACAATGTAGTAGAGAAAGAGTTCTTTAAGGGTCCAAGGGGAAGGTACATTAGTTCTTTGTACACTTCATTCAAGAGATTATTCCATGATAAAGGGATATTAACCATAGAATCAGACAACTAAAATACCCTACGTGAATGGGGGAGTTAGGGGAAACACTGAGGAAGGTATGAGATGGAAGAGGAAATGGATAGAGGATAACGCAACAAAGAGTAAGATCCCATTATGATGGATCAAGAGGATATCCATGAAATTATGTAGAAGGCAGGAGCGACGTGCAGTGGCAGACCCTACCAGTATAAGCTCAATAGGAAGAAAAGAGAAGTAACTGAGAGGGAAGGCTTGGAGAGTGATGAGGAAGAGGTAGATGATCTCTGTGTTGTGGAGCACATTGAATAAATACTATGCACCACATATGAAAGAAAGACTAGAGGATCAAGATCTAATGAGGAAGTAGTTACCCCTGTCAAGATCTGAATCAGTGTAGAACCTACAACCCCATGTATGATTAACACATCAACAAAGAAAGAGTTGTTTAGAGAACTAATGACTGATGGTCAGAGGAATCTAGGAGATCAGAATATAAGCGAGGGTACATGTGGAAGTACCAGCAACAGTGTAGGTAGTGGTACAAGTGGAAGTACCAGTAGCAATACCAGTGGGAGTTCAAGTTTGAACAATAGTACATAGATATTAGTACCACATGGAGAAGGTATAACACATTCTATAATGGTAGGTATAGATCCAACGATAAGATTACCATAGTTGCATGGGGATGGATTAGAAGACTAAGCGAAGCACCTATTATTGTGTGAGTGAATATGGGAGGTGAAAAGAGTCATCGATGAGGCAACAAAAGTAGCACAGCTAGCAATAACATTCAGAAACCGTGCGCTAGATTGGTATATGAATATAGAAGTAAACAATCCACAGGGTGCACCGGTAACAATACAGAGATCAAGCAAGCACTGATCACGGAGTTTCAGAGGCCAAAATCAGAGGACTAGTTTATGAAAGAGATGATTGAGGTTAGACAGAAACCAAGAGATTTTGTATGGGACATCGATCAGAAGTTAAATACATTGAAAGGTAAATTGAAGTATCCCATTTCTTACATGAAACACAGACAATTGTTTATAAATTTTCCGTTACCACATTTCAAATATGCATTGAGACAACAAAAATTCCAAACCCAAGCAGAGGCATTGGAAGCAATGATGTAGTTGGAGGAGAATCAGTATAATCAGACAGATCTAGCTATAGAGGAGTTGAAGGAAGACCTAAAGAACTTGATAGTGCAATTAAACTAGAATAAAAGTAGGAAGAAAAGAGATGTAGTGTGGTGTGCCTTGTGAAGATTAGAAGGACATCACAAGAATGAGTGTCTGACATTTGCGCAGTACCTAGGAGTAGGGATGCCAAATCCATTTCCTACAGGAGGGCCTTGGTGTGAAATATGAAAGACACATGGGCATGATCCTTATCACTACCCTATGATGTAGAAGTACAAGACATAACCGAAGAGTACTTTATGTAACTTTTGTAAGTCAATGGGACATGAAGAATTTTTTTTTAGAACTGTGAATTTAATGAAGGAAAGGACCTCAGATGCATACATGATGAAGGACGAGTTGATGGTAGGATAGAATGAACAACAATTTTAAGCATTGCCAAAGTTTCAACAACCCCTGCAGTATAATCAAGCATCACAGTATCACAACATGGATCCACATGGGAATATAGGAGGATTTAGAGGTAGAGGAAGAGGAGGAATGGGAAGAGGCAGAGGGAATATTATCTTCCATAATTTTCAGTAGCAAGGACACTATGGAAAATATTTTCCTCAAACAACAACAACTTGTATGTACTGTCGCACAGCAAATCACACAACATAATATTACCCGAAGTTAATGATAAAGATCCAGGAGAAGAAGAATATAAATAACCAGAATATTCAGTGGATTGCTATAAAAATAAGGGATCCTGGGAGGAAAATCAATATAGTGACTAGAGGAGGAGAGAATACAAGAGAAAATGCACATGATCAGAAGAAGGAATCTCTGTTCTAGATTCATAAGAACACTCAATCACAACAATAGTTTGATGCAAAGAAGGAGAAGGAAACTTTCAAGGAAGAAAAGAAGGAGTTCCTGAAGGATAATGTAGCCTCCACATCGAATATTGCACCGAGGTATGATACTCCTATCTTTTATATGCCTTAGTATTTGGATCATACTTATAAAGGAAAGAAAATAGACAAAGTAAGTAACTTAAAGAGTTTCCTCGAATCTTTCTTTAAATTACTTAATGAGAAGAATTCCATGGATTTGTTTAAAAGTATGCTTGAGAAATATAGCATAGAGGAAGGGGTAGGAACAAATCCAAACAAGATTAATCAGGTCCATAGAAAGAAAAGAACTAGCAGAGATTTCACATTGAATGAAAATATAGGAGACTTTAACATGGGGAATGTTATCCTAGACTTAGGATCAGATGTCAACATTTTTCCAAAGAATACTTGGGAAGGAATGGGAGAACCTACACAAGGGTACTCCAATATCCAATTGAAGCTAGAAAACTAGCAGAGAGTGATTCCCATAGGTATATTTAAGAATAAAACAATGGATCTAGATGGTGTGCGCACCACAACAAACTTTGAAGTGATGGATATGGTGGATGATTCTATACCATTTCCTGCACTATTGGGAATTGATTGGGCCTCTGATAATCAGGACATAATTAATTTAAAGACTAGAAACATGATGTTCAAAGTTGGGAACTTTATGGTAGTAGCACCTTTATATCCCTCATATTGTGAAAGCTATGTAGAACCTATGCCTGACAATGTTCTAGAGGATGATGTGAACCAGTTGTATAGGACTACTGTGCGAGAAGAAGACTATGTGAATCTAACTGCAGATGGAGTGCTTAGTTGGAGGAGTATTAATTTCGACATGTAAGATTCGGATACTGGAGTAGAAAAATGGAAACAAAGATTACATGAAGTCTCTACTAGGAGTTGCGGCAGAGTTACACACATACTAAGATGGGTTGGGACATAAGTAAGATAGTTTCCCACAATTACCGAAGAGGACAATTTAGAAAAAATCTTGACATAGTTTGAATAAGAGGTTTTGGATAGTCAGATATTATTAGTGTTGGATATATCATTAAGGGACACACCTGCACGATGGTGGGGTTCACATAAGAAGGTAATTCAGGATTGGTATCAGTGTAAGCGACTGATGCACATTTGGTAGGAGTCAGCGGGATAGACTCTTACAAGAGTATGATGGAAGAGGAAACCCAAGATAACATATAGATTATTGTGTCACTAACTAGAGATTGGTACCACCAGGGGAATGGACGCATTACTTTATTCATACATTAGAAGGAAGACCTAGTAAATGGTACATGGAACATGAACTACATAGAGAAACTGTAAGTTGGGGCACAGTGCAACAAAACTTTATTAGGACCTTTGCATTTGGAAGTGAGAATACATGGGTGGATATAGAATTACAGAGGATCAAAAGGAAGATATTTAAAGAGTATGGGGTAGATACAGTGACACTAGATAGAGATTACAAAAAAGAAACACTTGAGCAATTAGTTTACTGTTATCAGATCGTAGAGGATGAAGAAGTAGAGGAAAAGCCACGTGAAATATAGATATTAGAAGGGGAAGGAGAAGGAGGGTTGGAAGGACCCATGTTACAATCAGAAGAGTTTACTACACCTGTGAAGATTAAAAAGGTCAATATTGGGATTGAAGAGAAGCCCAAGATAGCCATCATCGGAGATTTCTGGGACAATGAGACAATGAAAGGGGTGTTGACACTTTAATCCATTAGGAGTGAAACAACAACCTATGGAGGATACAAATCCCCTGCATTTTTATATAGGTGGTACTCCTCTGTTATGATTTTCGTGGGACTCTATATCTTCAGAATGTGGCACTTTACAGAAGTCCATCGTGGTAATCAAAGAAAAAGTGAAGATGCAAAAACATAAATCTTTTTTATTTTATTTTAAATAAAGTTCCTGAGAATGGACCAGGAACCACACACATTCACACACTTAAAGTAAATAAGAAAAATTTCCTCACATCCATTATAGTTTTGATAAAGATTTATGATCACATAAAAATAAAAGGAAATGATTTGCATTTATAAGAGAACTTTGATAGAGTGATACATGGGTAGCTCAAATAAATATAATGATAGATCAACCTCAAATACTTTATATTCAAAAAATTGGGTTATAAAATACAGTCGAGATTGTTCCCAAAATAGCTCTCTTGAAATTTCTAAAAAATATATAGTTTATTACATATTCTGTGAAATTTAAATGCATTTATCATAAATACTGGTATTGGGGCTCCCGTGGACCATAAAAATATATATATATATATATATATATATAAGAATGAAGTTTGTAGAAGGAAGAAAGTGGGCGGCAGAAGACAACAAGACCTGGTAAGAAGAAAAAGGAAATTATCAGTCTTCGGTTAAACCTTTCTATTTAAAGAGGTGGAGTAACTGGATGAAGTAATTCATAAAGAAAGAAAGGTGTGATCAGTATGAACTTAATATGATGGTATCTATCTCTTGTCACTTTCTTGCTGATGTCCTTTTATTGCTTTCATCGATGGTTACAGGAACCGTCTCAACTGCCTTTTTCCCTTCAACGGTCAGTTTTTTGATAGATTTTTTAATCCACTCTTTGATGTAGCTTCTCATTGGTGCTAAGTTGATTTCATGCCGGATTGTTATATTGAATATCTCTCCCTCCAATTCACTTAGATCAATGGAAATATTACGCAAATATTCTTCAATATCTTGATTTTTTACTGAATAATCCACTAGCCATTTGTCCACGCCATCTTCATTATAGTAAAGAATTCCATATAACTTTTCAAATCATAACCCTTTAAAGATATTAACTTGTTTGTCAAAGGCTTGCTTGGTTAGGAACAACGTGTTGAGGATAAATTTGGGGTCTTGGACCTCATTGGTGCTTCTGGCTAGGTCTATCTCAGTCAACCTCTTGAATAGTTCTTCCTTCTTCAATACAAATTGGTCATATGCTTGGACAATGATATTCAAGTTTTTAAACTTTTCCTTTTAGCATGTGTTCAGTTTTTTTATCTGGTTCGGAGAAGGGAGATCCTCCTCTCTTCTTCTCAACTCTGTCATATTGCTAACTTTAACACCGAAGGGTACGAACGCGTCAAGGTAAAAGCCTTCTTCATTTTTCAAATCCACCTGTAAATATTCATGGAAGGCATGTGCCCTCATTCCAAAGAAACCATGTTCTTTGACATCTCCCAAGCCTCTGTAATTAGTTCCATTCTTTTTTTAATGTTCTTCTCCACATATCCCATGGCGGATGTGAGTAGGATTGAATATCCTTTCAGTTTAGATGTAGGTGTGGTAGGCCCAATCATTTCTAAAGGACTAGCAAGTACTGGAAGAGGCATTAAAGATTCTACCAATTCTTTGATTCTTTCCTTTAACTTGGCGTTCTTTGGTTTAAGGCCTCCAATATAATCATCTAGAGAATCTCCAATTTCTCGATGAATTCAGGAAATTTGGGAAGGTCGCATGTTCCATAGGTTAACCTCTGAACGATATTTCCCCTTTTTATTATTTACATCTTTTTTCTCAATAATTAATTTTTTGGACTCGTTATCAAAAACAACGCTCATAAATACAAAAGACTTTTCTTCATCGAAGGTCTCGCTCTCAATTATTTCCATTAGAGTATTTTGGTGAGCCATGTCCCATTGCTGATCATCATTGGGGAACACTTTTTCAATATCAATCTCGAGTTCCATATCTTCAAGGGAGAAGTCATGGAAGTCACTTTCAACTTGAGGTTCTTTCTCTTCTTGCACAATATTTTTTCTTTTCTTCCTCGAGGGAAGTTTATGGGACCTTTCAATTTTTCCCGAAGGAGGGTTCTTATCTCCTCATCCACCTAAAGAAATGTTGGTCACTTTATTAATCGGGTGGGCCATTGGAGCAATGCTCCAAGATATTGTACTTTTTGGAGTGACAGTTGGGGATTGGGAACTCTTCTTGTCAGGGACCTTTTCCTTTATGTTTGTACGACTCATTGGTGTTGAGTATTTTTTCTAGGTTGCTAGTTTCATGAGCAGGAGGGATCGAGTCATTATCTTCTTCTTCATTCAGAACAATATTAATAAAAAAATGGTTGAATCCAATTGCCAGTAGATGTTCTACAAAAATTCTGCTAGGGTCAAACCCTTTTATCCTTTTAGCATATCTTAGATTCAGGTTGTGGAAGTCACCTTCAAATTCATCAATCTTGTTCATATTTCTGAATATGAAGTCCCCAACTTTCAAAGGCAGAGGTATGAATTTATTTTTTCTCTTTTCATGGAAAAAATGCAACTAGTAGTTGTACTTCCTTGCTACTTCAGTAACAAACATTTTTTAAAATATGTGGCATGGAAGGAAGGAAGTATTTTCCTTGTAACCGAAAATCCTTATGACATTGTAATTCTCCATTTGTTCTATTGTACCCTTCCTATCCAGGAACTTACTTTCCTGGTCAGACATCCGGGGGGTTTCCTTTCCAAACAAAAAACCTTTAAAAACTGAGACGAAGTCATTAAAAACTTCATAAAAATGTTGGGAGTCTTTGTGCCTCCATAATGTTTGATACCAGAAGGTTATTGGGTCGAATTTCATAGTTTACCTTCTTACACACATATAATCTCGGAAACTGACAGCAATGTACTATAGAGAAAACCAAATAAGAGGACATAAATAATTTCTTCTCCTTTTTGTATTGTGACAATTGGGAAGAGATTTCAATGGAAATAAACTTTGCCCAATCGAAGATGGTCTGTTCCTTGACCGTAAATTATAAAATGTAAAGAATCATGTGGGAAATGTTGGTTGTAGTTTCTTGTCCTGTTACCTCATGAACAACCAAGAAATTTCCTGAAAGGGATTTTTAAATGATCCAACCTGCAATCTCATCATGTCTTCAGGGATGACCGCTGGGTTCTCCAAGAACTCGGGTAAGAGGTCAAACCCATTGTCATGCTTCTTTAATAATTCCTTGCAATCTTCACCCTTGAAGGTAAGCGTTGGCTTGGGAAGTCTCAACATATTACGAAATACATGAGGTGACAAAGAGATAGGGGAATGGTCCCATAATTGAATGATCCCCTGGATTGGAATATATCTCTCGACGCACCAGGCGACCAACTCCTTATAGTAGAAAACCTCTAGGACATAGCCTACACGAGCGATTCTAGACGTCCAGATTACTTCCTTATGGGCATAAGGGTATGAGTAGTAAGAATATGATCTGGACCACTGAAATGTTTGGTCCTCACACCCTAAAATGTTCAATCTATCTCCACAGAATTGTTGTCAAGTTTCTTCCATAAGTTGACGAAAACGTTCCTTTTCTCCATATAATGTTTAAAATGAACACTTGAGAGGGATAATATAATCCTCTGCAAATCCTGGTTTAATGCATTTTAATAGGAGGTCTCCTTGATCCCTTCTCTTATTAATGACAATATTTACGGAACCTGGATGATGAGTTCTTATCATTAAAGAATACTAAATGCGTATTGGGTGTTAGCACCAGAAGTCACCTCTGGATTGTGGTAGAGGTAAGCCTGATACCCATCAGTTTTATGTCACGGGAAATAAACAAGAGTGTGGTCTGATGGACATTGTCTCAAGGTTGTATCTCTTTAACTCGGAAAATTGGGTTGGCCTGCACAAATAAGTGAGGTCTTGATCTAACTTCCATCAGTGATTTGCAATATAGTGGTGAAAAGGGTTGAAGAAATTAAGGAGAATGGAGACTGGGACTGTTATGGGCATACGACCTTCCAACATCTCAGGGAAGAGATACAAAATGATGAAATGTGCCTAAATGACATAGCTACAGAATCACATCGATCAAACATACATCACGATGTTACTGTAACGGCTCGATTGGATCTTCCAATTATGAGCTATTCAACGAGAGAAGAAAAGACAATCACGGAAAACTGCTTAGAACTGGTAATAATATTGTAGTGATCAAACCTACATCATCCTACAACATCACCACCCTCGACTAAATCTTCCAATTTCGAGTGTCCTAAAACAAAGCTTTACAAAGAGATGGAAAGAGGTTGACTTTCATTAAACAAGAAATCTCAAATACATAATAGAACGAGAGAACCAGAGGCCGCATTAAAACTTTACAAGAGGGAGCGTAGCTCTACCATCGACACTAACAAAAATGGAAAAAATGCCTCTAAATACTGATAACTGGATTCCCATTGAAGGCGCGATCATATCATGAGTTTAATGCTTTGCATTGTTAATTTTCTCTGTCGGGTTGTGCATGCAGACATTGATCAGAACACCCATGTAGACGTCTGTTAGACGTGATATTTTCTTGACTAGACTGACAATCTTCTTACATGATCTATCACCTTCTGGCCTTCCATTTATGGAAGGAGACGATGTCTCACCCACCTTCCTTGTTTACATTAACTGTTGCAACGGGATCTGAGTGAACTGAGTCAACTCTGCATCTGAGTAACATGGTGATATTTCCTTGGCTGTATGCTACTACGTTGAACTGCTACAAAAGGACCCAAGCGATGAACGTGGATGAGGATAGGCAGGGCTGAGAATGACATTGACATGGATGTGAGATGAGAGGCACCCATGTGGGCATACATGGTAGATGGAAGGTGACAGGGAAGACATGGGTTGTGAAGGAAGTGTGTATCATGCTGAGACAAGTCAAAGGTGAAGTGGCACAAGGTGGTGATGTGGGGGCAGACGAAAGGCCGTTGCAGCAGATGGGATGGGAACCATTTGCCTGGGAGGAGGTGAGTAGGAGAACACCTAGTGGGATATGATAGGTGGGAGAGATAAGGGCATTGGCCTAGCGGTGAGTGGAGGATGGGTGTGGCATAATGAGATGAGGAGGGAGAGCGGGTGATGTGATGGGTAGA
>JZKD02S1864917.1:896940-922367 GCA_000966675.3 Picea glauca | reverse complement strand
CCCCCTCTTTAAAGGAAGAATGCCAAGGGGGGTCCATTATGGATCCTGCGCTGTAGATCTGAGTGTGAAAATCTCAGTCGCTCAGACCTACGCACCTATTAAAATGATGCACTCGGTCAATTAAACTTAGTATAAGTGAGTTTTAAGCCCACTTCTTGCCATTTTCGCAAAAAGGGATCCAATTCTTAGGAAAACACCCCCCTTACAAATAAATGTGATAACATCAGGCTCCATGGGGGATGGCTTGCTCCCTGTGAGAAGACAAGATCTCTTTTGCAGTTCCAGTGCCATGTTGTTGGGTTATGGAGTCACCTACAAACTGAAAACAAATGGAAATAATATTTAAAAATGCAGGGGAGCCACTTTGTGGCTCAAATAAAGAAATTTTTCAAAAAATGCCCATTTACAGGGCCAGCGAAAAATTCCTCTCCCTTCAGATTCTGCAGCATATAGGTGTTGTTCGAGAATATCTCATAAAATTTGAAGGACCCAATCCAGAGGGCTTCAAATTTACTATGCTTTCCCTTGTCTTGTCTGGGTGCATCCCATTTAAGCACCAGATCACCCAGTTGGAAATATCCTTTTCTCGCCTTAGATCTGTCGAAGGCTTGCTTGATCCTCTATTGACGGTCATGAGCTCTGTCCATCACCTGCTCTCTAATATGTTGGGATTCCACCAGTTGATGAATCCTTTTGATCATATCATCTAGCTCTCCTTGATTATCCTGAAAAAACTTCGCTACTGGTAGGGCCAACTAAGAAGGAAAAACTACTTCTGTCCCATATACAAGTTGGAAAGGGGAGATGCCCAGGGAACTCTTCGGTGTCACTTGATCATCCCACAGAGTGAATTTGAGATTTGAATCCCACTCTTTATTATTGTCCTCTATAAGTCTCTTGATGATATTTATCAAGATTTTGTTAGAGGACTCTGCCAATCCATTTCCCTGGGGATAGTACGGGGTAGATTGGATTAATGAAATCCTAAACTACTCACAGAATTTGATCAGTGGCTCCGACTTGAAGGATGCAACATTGATAATTATTTTCGAGCAACCAAACCTCACTATGATATCCTCCAAGATACTGATGATTACCTTGTGGGAAGTGCTCCTCATGGGGATAGCTTCTATCCACTTGGTGAAGTAATCCATGGCAGTCAAGATCCACCTGTGCTGACCACTTGAAGCAGGATGAATTTATCCAATGAAGTCCAACCCTCATTGTTGAAAGGGTCTTGAAGCTACTACAGGATTTAGTGGCAGATATTTGAGTTATTTCCTTCCTGAGAACCTCTGACATTTAATGCAGGCTTTGATCTTTTTGCAGACATCAATGAATAAGGTGGTCTAGTAGTACCCAGCCCTGAGAATTTTGTAGGCTGTGGTCTTCTGAAAATGGTGTCCCCTAGATAGGTTGCTATGGAATTCAAACATAATTTTTGGGGCCTCGTGTGGGTCCAAACATCTCATAAGCACTCCTAGATGGTCTTTCCAATACAAGACCTGGTCAATAAGGTAATATCTGACTTCTTTGAGCTTTAAATATCTTTCCTTTCTTTTCCCTATTCCATCAGGAGGATTTACTTCTTGCAAAAAATATATAATGTCTCTATACCAGGTGCATTCTGCTAAGGGCAAGTTTCTTTGAGAACTTTTGTTGGAGAACTCAGCTTGTCGATCATCTGAGCAAGCGTTGATAGAGTTAACCCCCAAGGATTTACAGTTGGATTCAACCAATAGCTTGGCTAATTCTTGACCTTTAATTAGCTTGGTGGGATTTATCTCCAGGTCAAACTCAAGGATTTTGGCGATCCACTTGCTCCTTCTTCCATCAATGTCTGGATGAATGAGAATCTCCTTCACGGTGGCTGAAGGGACATATGCAATGATTTTTTACTGCAGGACATGGACTCTGGAATCCTTCAGGGATTTCACCAATGCATAGGCATGCTTCTCCATGATGTCATATTTGATCTCCGCATTGCTCAATGCCCGACTGAAAAACAAAATGGGCTTCTCCAACCCTTCAACATTTTTCTGCAACAAAATAGTTTCCACAGTATCAAATGAAGCAAATGAGAAAATAAGGAAATCCTTTGAGTAATCTGAACTAATAAGCACGAGAGCTTCAGTCAACGCTTTCTTTATTTTCTCAAAGGAATTTCAAGACTCCGAAGTCCATTTAACTTCATTTCCCTTCCTCAACATGGTTGTTATAAGCTTCACCACCTCAACAAAGTTGGAAACAAACCTCCTCAGAAAATTAATTTTTCCTAGGAAAGATTGAACTTATTTCTTGGATCTTGGGAGTGACAACGTTTGGATTGATTCCACTCTACTGGGATTGATCCTGAATCCCCTAGTCGATACTATGTGATCCAAAAACTTTCCCTCCTTCATGGAAAACATAGACTTCTTGGGATTTAAAGAGAGACCAAACTTCCTACATTCTAGGAAAACCCTTTTTAAATGTTCATAGTGCTCTCTATCAGACTTGGAGAAGACTGTGATGTCATCCAGATATATGACCACAAACTTGTCCCTTTCTCCAATGAAAGCGATATCCATGGATCGCTGAAAGGTTTCCCTGATGTTCATCAATCCAAAGGGCATTTTGGCATACATGAATGTACCCCAAGGAGTGGTGAAGGTTGTCTTTTCTCTGTCCTCAGGCAGGACAGAAATATGATTGTATCCAGAGAAGATATCAATCATGGAAATCCTGGATTCTACAGTTACCCTTTGTAGTATGTGCTCAATTTTTGGCAAGGGGTAATTGTCCTTCTTTGAGCTCCTATTCAGATTCCTGAAATCGACACAAAGTCTGATTTCCCCGCTCTTTTTTCTTACTGGGACTAAGTTGGCTGCCCACTCTGAATACCTCAAAGGTACAATGATCTGGGCATCCAACAACTTCTTTACCTCTCTCTCCATGATAGGTATTAGCATAGGATTTATCTGTCTTAATTTCTTCCTAAATGGTTTGGCTTCCTCTTTAAGGGGGATCTTATGCTCAATAATATTGGGGTCATATGTCCTGAGGTATTCATAGGTCCAGGCGAATACATCAGCAAATTCTTTTAAAATCTCATCATACTCGGTCCTTTTCTCTCTTAACATGCTGCTTGACAATTTGACAAATTTAGGATCTTGCTCTGTACCAATATTGCATTCAGATATGTCAGCATCATCAATCGACCTCTTAGCTTTCACTACCACATCATTATTGTCAAATGTTCTCTCCAAAGGGACAAGTCCCTTTGGAATGTGATTGCTTGGTAACTGCACAATGTGATGATTAACAATTTTCTTTAAAAATACATCAGTATGTGAGCTACTTTCAGGTTCATGATCTTGGTCTATTTGTAATGCAGAAAATCCATCCACTATTTCCAGGAACCTTTTGATCTCAAGGTCATCCTCAAATACCTTCCAATGCTTGACATTATCAGGTATGGAAATCCTGTATTTCACTTCTATGTCATACTTGAGCTTGGGTGGACAGGGAACTCTGAAATTACTTGCTAAAATGGCCAAACAATCGGCCACTGTATTCTCCTCTCTAGGAATGAATGAAATGGTGAAAGCCAGGAAAAAGCTGTCTATTAAATCCCACACTTCATTCCTATAATATATCAACCTCGGATGCTTAGCTTGGTAATTATTTCTGATTTGTTCTACAACCAACTTGGCATCCCCAAACACATATATTTCTTTGATTCCCATGTCTTTTGTAGCTCTCAAGCCCAACACAAGAGCTTTGTACTCTGCCACATTATTGGTAGTTTCAAATTCTAACTTGTATGACAGATGTATGGCTTCTTGAGTTGGTGAGATAAACACCATTCCAACACCTGCACCCTCCCTAGAAAAGGCTCCATCAAAGAACATTTTCCAAATAGAGGTGATGGGAGAGGAATCTTCATGAATAGCAGTGGACTACTTTCTGAGTTTTAGAGGGAGCTCGGGAATGTCGGTGAGCTGCAATACACTAGAGCCCAACTCTGTTTCAAGGGAAAATATAGGATGGTTGGTAGGGTAAGTTTCATCACTGATGATATAGGCCAATTGAGATTCTCTATACAGCCTTCTATGCCCGCCCCCCCAAACACTCGAATAGTAGCGTAGGTGAGGTCCATTTGCAAGGTTCCTCCAAGTATTTTTATCCAAGATATTGACAACAACATGCCAAACTTGGGGGGAACATCAGCTACCACAATTTCCATGACCACACTCTTCATGGGCAACTGGAACAAAGTCACTACCATATCTTTGATAACTCCTAGACATTGGACTTTCCTAGAATCAAAGGAATAGAGATCATGGTAAGCTTCTGTGATTTCTAAGCCCAGTTCTTCCATGACAGTTTTGGGCATGAGTTTGTGGGAAGCCCCTGAATCCATCAAACAATTATGTAGCACATTATCATGTATGTTCAGTGAAGTATAGAATGGAGGGGATAAATCATCTATGTCTTCTACCATAGGATCTAGGAGGACTACTAGCTTTTCATCTTGCAAATTAATTGAGTCTAAGGGATGGTATGAGGGTTCAGATTGCAATATCTTAGAGAGGATCTTTTTGAAATCTTCATGCTTGACCAGTTCTGATAGGGGTACAGGGATTCTTATTTTCTAAATTTCGTGCTCAAAATTAAAAGAGGATGTGAGCTTTGGGGCTTATTTTACTTCAGGAATAGGAGTCTGGACCACTGGAGAGGGGGATTGGATTTTCTTACCTTTGTTGTTGTCTACCACATATTTTGCAGGATTCTTTGCTCTGGTGAGATGGTCGGGAACATCAGGCGTTCCATGTTTCTTCTTGGATATGAGATTGTACCTATTTTGGTTGCTGCTAATCTTGTGTCCCCTTCTCAGCTCATTAGGTTGAATGTCCATGAGAGACTCCTCATATGTTGCTTGAGTCAAATAGGGAAAAGGGGAGGTGTATCCAAGACAATGGATTTCAGGGTCAAGATCATCTATTTCCTCCCCTTCCCCACCAGCAATAAGGTTGTCCTGAAGAGGAGTTTGGATCCTATGATCGTCTCTATCACTGTTCCTGGGTTATCTTGGGAGAATCTAAGGATCAAAATTTGGTCTTCTGAAATTACCTCTGTTATCAACGTTTTGGGCAATCTTATAACCCTGATTCCCTTCAAACTTCATCTTCTCCATCTCTACAGAAAGAGACTTCACCATGTTGGTCAATTCATCCACTTAAGGATGAGGCATAGGGGAACCAGAGGTTGAGGTCTCAACTCTTCCCATTGTTTTGTCTGCATCAGCCTTATTTCTCAGCCTGTCGACCACCAACACATTAGATTCTACTTCCACAACTGCATCTTTCATTTGAGCTAGGGAAGTAGCTCTTCTCTCTCTTAGTAAGAGGTAGAAATCAGGGTCAAATGCATTAGCGTAAGAGATTTTGTGTAATGTCCCCAAGCCCGAGCCCTATTGTAAATCATGTTTATGAAATGAAATGTAATTATCTTTTATAGGCTCGTGAGCCAAGTTAATATAGGCTAGTGGGCTTATGTGATTATTAGGCTAGAGAGCCTAAGTGTTGAAGGCCAAGAGCCTGATTTTCTACATGTATCTATGAAGAACATTAATAAAATTATAAACACCATTGCGTGCAGACCGACCATGATGAATGAGTGATGGGGGACTAAGCTTCCATGGAGTGGGCAAGGGATTAGGGGTTGGAAGGTGGGAAGAAGGGCTAAGTGTTGAGCCTAGGGGCTTAAGTCCTTGGGAATAATATTTTAATATTATTCCAAAAAGACCATGTGAAATATATGTTTTATCCTAAGTTCTTTTGGAATGACAAGTGACTTCCAAATGGGGAGGAATGCATGCTGATGTAACACATGCAGTTTCATGGGTGACAAGTGTCAACCCAAGTGCATGTAGTTAAAACTGCTGAATTGAGCCGTGATGGGGGTTCAAGAGATGAGAGATGAAGAAAACAAGAGATGAGAGATGAGACTTAGAAGAACATAATAGGTGATAACACCTTGTAGGAAGAGGTTCCTCCAAAATGGTCGCTTGATGAAGATGTGCATGTTGCTATCGACAGGCATTGAAGGATGTGTGCAAAATTTTCCATCATTTCATCCCTTTATCGCGCGAGAGCTTGATAAAGAAACAGGTTAATAGAATCTTTTGCTCCGTCGTTTTTCTTTTCTGCCACCATCGAGGATTTCTTGGGCATGCGAGAGTGATTTTCCTCAAGAGAGACAAGCTTGAGACCCAACTGGCTATACTCGGACCTCATCGGGGACATGCATTGAAAAATGATCAAGAGCATCCTTCTTTGATACCATTGATCCAGATTATTTTTGGAATGAAATGAAAGAAGAGATATTACAATGAAATACTCATGAAAATTGCCAGAAACAGAGAGATACAACAATCTACGATTTCTATTAATGAAGGAATTGTACAGAGAATGCAAAAATACAGAGTGCAAGACTTGCTAGAATGATTGCAACTTTATCTCTAAGAAGGGATGTGACGTCTACACTCATTCGCCAGAATATGATTACAATGAGGCTTTGAAGGCCTTTTTATGATAAACATGAATTCCAAAACCCTAGAAATCCAAAAACCTAACCCTAGGAGATGAAACGCCAAAATTATGTGGGTTCCGTTGGGGTAAGATAGTACATTAACTTCATGATATCATAACTTTTTCATACAATCTTCGGTTTAGGGACATGAAAGCTCATTGGAAAGTTTTTTTTGAAAACTATGCATTATGCCATCAAACTCTGACTTCATCTATAATTTGACTATGGAAAGCCCAAAAAACATTGTTTAGAGCCCCAAAATGGCCCTGAAAGTACATAAAGATGTACTGACATGAAAATTTTTAAAATAAGCCATTTGGAATATGTGGGAGGCCACCAATATAAACCTGACTGTTGTGTATGGATTCAGGACAGCCTCATAAGTGCAAAACCCACAATTACAAAGAAATGTCCCCATTACAGATAAATGTTTTGAACTGAAAACTATCCAGATGAGTGAGTTGGAATCTGGAACATGTGGTTGGTCACTATTGGCGCAAGAAAATTTTGGGAGAAAATCAAGGAAATTTTGAAGGAATCAAGGTAGAAATCAGAAAAGATAAGAGAGCAGTGAAAAATGGGGAGCATGCCATAAATAGAGGAAAACCAGTGCCGAGGAAAACTAGTTACAAAGTGGACAAACTATTGCGGAGCAGATGAAAAGTGGACAAACCTAATCCTCTTAGGGTTAGGGTTTTTGTAAGGGATTTGTCCCATTGTTGGTATAAATAGAATGTATTAGGACTATGGAAAATGTTGTTGTTGTGAGTTTGATTGTAGGTTGGTTGGTAGTCTAAGTTTTGTGGATACTATCTCGATATGTGGAGATCGATTGTAATGGAGGAGGAATTGTATAGTGCGTGTCACTGGAGTTTGAATGAATATTAATAAAGAGATGAAGTGGCTCATCTTTGTGGACATAGCCCCAGGAGGGGGTGAACTACAATATATCTGGGATTTGTGTGAATGTTTGTAGTACTTTTGATTATATTTTCTTTAATGAGTTTTATGATGAACATGTTAAAACGATAAAGGAAATGATATTGCGCACTAAGGATGAAATAATGAAATATGTAGACAACTCTAAATGGATGAATGTCATAGTTAGTATCCAGATCTTAATATTATGTTGCAGTAAATTAATATATGTCATTTGGTATATGTTGTTATAATGGTTAGTGAAGTTATGTGGGAATAGTTGAGTCATTGGTCAGAGCTAAGATTCATTTAAGGTAGTATAATAAATGGGTATTTGAGGGCTATAAGTTGAGTAGATCTAATACCCCTGAAAGAGAAGTACATCCCATCCCATGGTTGCAAACACCTAAGTCCTACGACCACCCATTGAATCCATCTTGGGTGAGACTTCACAGTGCATTATGTGTGTTGTGTTGCCTTCTGGTATCCAGAAGGGCTGATGGTCGAAGGGAAGTTGGCAATCCTATAGTTAGATTTTGGGTCAGCCCATAAAACACAAAAACGGTTATGTTGCCAGTTGGAACTCAAAAGATTGGATTGGGAGGGATGTATAATGTAGTATAGAATGAGGGTTTAAGAAAGGGGATGTTTTTAGTTTGGAACCCCATGAAAGCAGATATTGAAAGATGGTTGACAATTCAGGAACTAGAATTTTTCCACAAAGATAATAGAAGCCATAGGTTTAAGCCAAGATAGTACTTGGAGAGATACGTATTCAACGAAATACATGAGAGTTTCTTTAGTGAGTTTCCCACACTATTGAAAGAGTGGATAGCAAGGTTGAAAGATACCCATCCGAAAAATAGAGTTAGATCAGTGGAGTGGGTAGAAGAGAGTATCACGCAATTTAAGAGGATGAATAAAAAATTCACGCGTGCAGTAGATTTCTGGATAGATAACATTGTAGTGGGGTATATCACTGAGTTTGCAATAGATACATCAAAGTCTTACAATGTAGTAGAGAAAGAGTTCTTTAAGGGTCCAAGGGGAAGGTACATTAGTTCTTTGTACACTTCATTCAAGAGATTATTCCATGATAAAGGGATATTAACCATAGAATCAGACAACTAAAATACCCTACGTGAATGGGGGAGTTAGGGGAAACACTGAGGAAGGTATGAGATGGAAGAGGAAATGGATAGAGGATAACGCAACAAAGAGTAAGATCCCATTATGATGGATCAAGAGGATATCCATGAAATTATGTAGAAGGCAGGAGCGACGTGCAGTGGCAGACCCTACCAGTATAAGCTCAATAGGAAGAAAAGAGAAGTAACTGAGAGGGAAGGCTTGGAGAGTGATGAGGAAGAGGTAGATGATCTCTGTGTTGTGGAGCACATTGAATAAATACTATGCACCACATATGAAAGAAAGACTAGAGGATCAAGATCTAATGAGGAAGTAGTTACCCCTGTCAAGATCTGAATCAGTGTAGAACCTACAACCCCATGTATGATTAACACATCAACAAAGAAAGAGTTGTTTAGAGAACTAATGACTGATGGTCAGAGGAATCTAGGAGATCAGAATATAAGCGAGGGTACATGTGGAAGTACCAGCAACAGTGTAGGTAGTGGTACAAGTGGAAGTACCAGTAGCAATACCAGTGGGAGTTCAAGTTTGAACAATAGTACATAGATATTAGTACCACATGGAGAAGGTATAACACATTCTATAATGGTAGGTATAGATCCAACGATAAGATTACCATAGTTGCATGGGGATGGATTAGAAGACTAAGCGAAGCACCTATTATTGTGTGAGTGAATATGGGAGGTGAAAAGAGTCATCGATGAGGCAACAAAAGTAGCACAGCTAGCAATAACATTCAGAAACCGTGCGCTAGATTGGTATATGAATATAGAAGTAAACAATCCACAGGGTGCACCGGTAACAATACAGAGATCAAGCAAGCACTGATCACGGAGTTTCAGAGGCCAAAATCAGAGGACTAGTTTATGAAAGAGATGATTGAGGTTAGACAGAAACCAAGAGATTTTGTATGGGACATCGATCAGAAGTTAAATACATTGAAAGGTAAATTGAAGTATCCCATTTCTTACATGAAACACAGACAATTGTTTATAAATTTTCCGTTACCACATTTCAAATATGCATTGAGACAACAAAAATTCCAAACCCAAGCAGAGGCATTGGAAGCAATGATGTAGTTGGAGGAGAATCAGTATAATCAGACAGATCTAGCTATAGAGGAGTTGAAGGAAGACCTAAAGAACTTGATAGTGCAATTAAACTAGAATAAAAGTAGGAAGAAAAGAGATGTAGTGTGGTGTGCCTTGTGAAGATTAGAAGGACATCACAAGAATGAGTGTCTGACATTTGCGCAGTACCTAGGAGTAGGGATGCCAAATCCATTTCCTACAGGAGGGCCTTGGTGTGAAATATGAAAGACACATGGGCATGATCCTTATCACTACCCTATGATGTAGAAGTACAAGACATAACCGAAGAGTACTTTATGTAACTTTTGTAAGTCAATGGGACATGAAGAATTTTTTTTTAGAACTGTGAATTTAATGAAGGAAAGGACCTCAGATGCATACATGATGAAGGACGAGTTGATGGTAGGATAGAATGAACAACAATTTTAAGCATTGCCAAAGTTTCAACAACCCCTGCAGTATAATCAAGCATCACAGTATCACAACATGGATCCACATGGGAATATAGGAGGATTTAGAGGTAGAGGAAGAGGAGGAATGGGAAGAGGCAGAGGGAATATTATCTTCCATAATTTTCAGTAGCAAGGACACTATGGAAAATATTTTCCTCAAACAACAACAACTTGTATGTACTGTCGCACAGCAAATCACACAACATAATATTACCCGAAGTTAATGATAAAGATCCAGGAGAAGAAGAATATAAATAACCAGAATATTCAGTGGATTGCTATAAAAATAAGGGATCCTGGGAGGAAAATCAATATAGTGACTAGAGGAGGAGAGAATACAAGAGAAAATGCACATGATCAGAAGAAGGAATCTCTGTTCTAGATTCATAAGAACACTCAATCACAACAATAGTTTGATGCAAAGAAGGAGAAGGAAACTTTCAAGGAAGAAAAGAAGGAGTTCCTGAAGGATAATGTAGCCTCCACATCGAATATTGCACCGAGGTATGATACTCCTATCTTTTATATGCCTTAGTATTTGGATCATACTTATAAAGGAAAGAAAATAGACAAAGTAAGTAACTTAAAGAGTTTCCTCGAATCTTTCTTTAAATTACTTAATGAGAAGAATTCCATGGATTTGTTTAAAAGTATGCTTGAGAAATATAGCATAGAGGAAGGGGTAGGAACAAATCCAAACAAGATTAATCAGGTCCATAGAAAGAAAAGAACTAGCAGAGATTTCACATTGAATGAAAATATAGGAGACTTTAACATGGGGAATGTTATCCTAGACTTAGGATCAGATGTCAACATTTTTCCAAAGAATACTTGGGAAGGAATGGGAGAACCTACACAAGGGTACTCCAATATCCAATTGAAGCTAGAAAACTAGCAGAGAGTGATTCCCATAGGTATATTTAAGAATAAAACAATGGATCTAGATGGTGTGCGCACCACAACAAACTTTGAAGTGATGGATATGGTGGATGATTCTATACCATTTCCTGCACTATTGGGAATTGATTGGGCCTCTGATAATCAGGACATAATTAATTTAAAGACTAGAAACATGATGTTCAAAGTTGGGAACTTTATGGTAGTAGCACCTTTATATCCCTCATATTGTGAAAGCTATGTAGAACCTATGCCTGACAATGTTCTAGAGGATGATGTGAACCAGTTGTATAGGACTACTGTGCGAGAAGAAGACTATGTGAATCTAACTGCAGATGGAGTGCTTAGTTGGAGGAGTATTAATTTCGACATGTAAGATTCGGATACTGGAGTAGAAAAATGGAAACAAAGATTACATGAAGTCTCTACTAGGAGGTGCGGTAGAGTTGCACGCATAGTAAGATGGGTTGGGACATAAGTAAGATAGTTTCCCACATTTACCGAAGAGGACAATTTAGAAAAAATCTTGACATAGTTTGAATAAGAGGTTTTGGATAGTCAGGTATTATTAGTGTTGGATATATCATTGAGGGACACACCTGCACGATGGTGGGGTGCACATAAGAAGGTAATGCAAGATTGGTATCAGTGTAAGTGATTGATGCACATAATATTTGGTAGGAGTCAGCGGGATAGACTCTTACATGAGTATGATGGAAGAGGGAACCCAAGACAACATATAGAATATTGTGTCACTAACTAGAGATTGGTACCACCAGGGGAATGGACGCATTACTTTATTCATACATTAGAAGGAAGACCTACTAAATGGTACATGGAACATGAAATGCGTAGAGAAATTGTAAGTTGGGGCACAGTGCAACAAAACTTTATTAGGACCTTTGCATTTGGAAGTGAGAATACATGGGTGGATCTAGCATTACAGAGGATCAAAGGGAAGATATTTAAAGAGTATGGGGTAGATAGAGTGACACTAGATAGAGATTACAAAAAAGAAACACTTGAGCAATTAGTTTATTGTTATCAGATCGTAGAGGATGAAGAAATAGAGGAAAAACCACGTGAAATATAGATATTAGAAGGGGAAGGAGAAGGAGGGCTGGAAGTACCCATGTTACAATCAGAAGTGTTTACTGCACCTATGAAGATTAAAAAGGTCAATATTGGGATTGAAGAGAAGCCCAAGATAGCCATCATTGGAGATTACTGGGACAATGAGACAATGAAAAAGATAACCGAATTACTGTGTGAGTATAGTGACTTATTCCCAACCACATTTTCAGAGATGAAAGGGGTGTTGACACTTTAATCCATTAGGAGTGAAACAACAACCTATGGAGGATACAAATCCCCTGCATTTTTATAGAGGTGGTACTCCTCTGTTATGATTTTTGTGGGACTCTATATCTTCAGAATGTGGCACTTTACAGAAGTCCATCGTGGTAATCAAAGAAAAAGTAAAGATGCAAAAATGGAAATCTTTTTTATTTTATTTTAAATAAAGTTCCTGAGAATGGCCCAGGAACCACATACATTCACACACTTAAAGTAAATAAGAAAAATTTCCTCACATCCATTATAGTTTGGATAAAGATTTATGATCACATAAAAATAAAAGGAAATGATCTGCATGCATAAGAGAACTTTGACATAGTGATACATGGGCAGCTCAAATAAATATAATGATAGATCAACCTCAAACACTTTATATTCTGAAAATTGGGTTATAAAATACAGTCAAGATTGTTCCCAAAATAGCTCTCTTGAAATTTCTAAAAAATATATAGTTTATTACATATTCTGTGAAATTTAAATGCATTTATCATAAATACTGGAATTGGGGCTTCTGCGGACCATAAAAAATATATATATAAGAATGAAGTTTGTATAAGGAAGAAAGTGGGTGGCAGAAGACAACAAGACCTGGTAAGAAGAAAAAGGAAATTATCAGTCTTCGGTTAAACCTTTCTATTTAAAGAGGTGGAGTAACTAGATGAAGGAATTCATAAAGAAACAAAGTTGTGATCAGTATGAACTTACTATGATGGTATCTCTCTCTTGTCACTTGCTTGATGATGTCCTTTTATTTCTTTCATCGATGGTTACAGGAACAATCTCAACTGCCTTTTTCCCTTCATCGGTTAGTTTTTTGATAGCTTTTTTAAACCACTCTTTGATGTAGCTTCTCATTGGTGCCAAGTTGATTTCATGCCGGATTGTTATATTGAATATGTCTCCCTCCAATTCGCTTAGATCAATTGAAATATTACGCAAATATTATTCAATATCTTGATTTATTACTGAATAATCCACTAGCCAGTTCTCCACGCCATCTTCATTATACTAAAGAATTCCATATAACTTTTCAAATCATAACCCTTTAAAGATATTAACTTGTTTGTCAAAGGCTTGCTTAGTTAGGAACAACGGGTTGAGGATCTATTTGGGGTCTTGGACCGCATAGGTGCTTCTAGCTAGGTCTATCTCAGTCAAACTCTTGAAAATTTCCTCCTTCTTCAATACAAATTGGTCATATGCTTGGACAATGATATTCAAGTTTTTAAACTTTTCGTTTTAGCATGTGTTCAGTTTTTTTATCTGGTTCGGAGAAGGGAGATCCTCCTATCTTCTTCTCAACTCTATCATATTGCTAACTTTAACACTGAAGGGTGCAACCGCGTTAAGGTAAAAGCCTTCTTCATTTTTCAAATCCGCCTGTAAATATTCATGGAAGGCATGTTCCCTCATTCCAAAAGAAACCGTGTTCTTTGACATCTCCCAAGCCTCTGTAACTAGTTCCATTCTTTTTTTAATGTTATTCTCCACATATCCCCTGGAGGATGTGAGTAGGATTGAAGATCCTTTCAGTGTAGATGCAGGTGTGGTAGGCCCAATCATTTCTAAAGGATGAGAAAGTACTGGAAGAGGCATTAAAGATTCTACCAATTCTTTGATTCTTTCCTTTAACTTGGCATTCTTTGCTTTAAGGCCTCCAATATAATCATCTAGAGAATCTCCAGTTTCTCGGTGAATTCAATAAATTTGGAAGGTCACATGTTCCGTAGGTTAACCTCTGAACGAGATTTCCCCTTTTTATTATTTACATCTCTTTTCTCAATAATTAAATTTTTGGACTCGCTGTCAAAAACAACTCTCATAAATACAAAAGACTTTTCTTCATTGAAGGTCTCGCTCTCAATTATTTCCATTCAATTATTTTGGTGAGCCATGTCCCATGGCTGATCATCATTGGGGAATACTTTTTCAATATCAATCTCGAGTTCCATATCTTCAAGGGAGAAGTCGTGGAAGTCACTTTCGACTTGAGGTTCTTCCTCTTCTTGCACAATATTTTTTCTTTTCTTCCTCAAGGGAATTTTATGGGACCTTTCAATTCTTCCTGAAGGAGGGTTCTTATCTCCTCATTCACTTAAAGAAATGTTGGTCACTTTATTAATCGCGTGGGCCATTGGAGCAATGCTCCAAGATATTGTACTTTTTGGAGTGACAGTTGGGCATTGGGAGCTCTTCTCATCGAGACATTTTCCTTTATGTTTGTACGACTAATTGGTGTTGAGTATTATATCCAGGTCACCAGTTTCACGAGCAGGAGGTCTCGAGTCATTATCTTCTTCTTCATTCAGAACAATATTAACAAAAGAATGGTTGAATCCAATTGCTAGTAGATGTTCTACAAAAATTCCGCTAGGGTTAAACCCTTTTATCCTTTCAACATATCTTAGATTCAAGTTGTGGAAGTCGCCTGCAAATTCATCAATCTTGTTCATATTTCTGAATATGAAGTCCCCAACTTTCCAAGGCAGAGGTATGAATTTATTTTTTCTCTTTTCATGGAAAAAATGAAACCAGTAGTTGTACTTCCTTGCTACTTTAGTAACAAACAATTTTTAAAATATGTGGCATGGAAGGAAGGAAGTATTTTCCTTGTAACTGAAAATCCTTATGACATTGTAATTCTCCATTTGTTCTAGTGTCCCCTTCCTATCCAAGAACTTACTTTCCTAGTCAGACATCTGGGGGGTTTCCTTTCCAAACAAAAAACCTTTAAAAACTGAGACAAAGTCATTAAAAACTTCATAAAAATGTTGGGAGGCTTTGTGCCTCCATAATGTTTGATACCAGAAGATTATTGGGTCGAATTTCATAGTTTACCTTCTTACATGCATATAATCTCGGAAACTGACAACAATGTGCTATAGAGAAAACCAAATAAGAGGACATAAATAATTTCTTCTCCTTTTTGTATTGTGACAATTGGGAAGAGATTTCAATGGAAATAAACTTTGCCCAATCGAAGATGGTCTGTTCCTTGACCATAAGTTATAAAATGTAAAGAATCATGTGGGAAATGTTGGTTGTAGCTTCTTGTCCTGTTACCTTGTGAACAACCAAGCAATTTCCTGAAAGGGATTTTTAAATGAGCGAACCTACAATCTCATGATGTCTTCAGGGAAGACCACTAGGTTCTCCAAGAACTCGGGTAAGAGTTCAAACCCATTGTCATGCTTCTTTAATAATTCCTTGCAATCTTCACCCTTGAAGGTAAGCGTTGGCTTGGGAAGTCTCAACATATTACAAAATACCTAAGGTGACATAGAGATAGGGGAATGGTCCCGCAATTGAATGATCCCCTGGATTGGAATATATCTCTCGATGCACCGGTCGACCAACTCCTTAAAGTAGAAAAGCTCTGGGACGCAGCCTACACGAGCGATTCCAGACGTCTAGATTACTTCATTATGGGCATAAGGGTATGAGTAGTAAGAATATGCTTTGGACCACTAAAATGTTTGGTCCTCACGCCCTAAAATGTTCAATCTATCTCCACAGAACTGTTGTCAAGTTTCTTCCATAAGTTGACGAAAATGTTCCTTTTCTCCATATAATGTTTAAAATGAACGCTTGAGAGGGATAATATAATCCTCCACAATTCCTAGTTTAATGTGTTTTAATAGGAAGTCTCCTCGAGCCCTTCTCTTATTAATGAAAATATTTACGGAACCTGGATGATGAGTTCTTATCATTAAAGCATACTAAATGCGTATTGGGTGTTAGCACCAGAAGTCACCTTTGGATTGTGGTAGAGGTAAGCCTGATACCAATCAGTTTTATGTCACAAGAAATAAATAAGAGTGTGGTTTGATGCACATTGTCTCAAGGTTGTATTGCTTTAACTCAGAAGATTGGGTTGGCCTGCACAAATAAGTGAGGTCTTGATCTAACTTTCGTCAGTGATTTGCAATATAGTGGTGAAAACGGGGGAAGAAATTAAGGAGAATGGAGACTAGGACTGTTATGGGCATCTAACCTTCCAACATCTCAGGTAAAATATACAAAATGATGAAATGTGCCTAAATGAAACAGTTGCTGAAGCACATCGATCAAACATACATCACAATGTTATTGTAACAACTCAATTGTATCTTCCAATTCCAAGCTATTCAACGAGAGAAGAAAAGACAATCACGGAAAACTGCTTAGAACTGGTAATAATATTGTAGTGATCAAACCTACATCATCCTACAACATCACCACCCTCCACTGGATCTTCCAATTTCGAGTGTCCTAACACAAAGCTTTACAAAGAGATGGAAAGAGGTTGACTTTCATTAAACAAGAAATCTCAAATACATAACAGAACCAGAGAACCAGAGGCCTCGTTAAAACTTTACAAGAGGGAGCATAGCTCTACCATCGACACTAACAAAAATGGAAAAAATGCCTCTAAATACTGATAACTGGATTCCCCTTGAAGGCGCAATCATATCATGAGTTTAATGCTTTGTGTTGTTGATTTTCTTTGTCGGGCTGCGCATGCAGACGTTGATCAGAACACCCATGTAGACATCTATCAGATGTGATATTTTCTTGACCAGACTGACAATCTTCTTACATGATTTGTCACTCTCTGGCCTTCCATTTATGGAAGGAGACGATGTCTCACCCACCTTCCTTGTTTACATTAACTGCTGCATCGGGATCTGAGGGAACTGAGTCAACTCTGCATCTGAGTAATGTGGCGATCTTTCCTTGGTTGTATGCTACTACGTTGAACTAAAACAAAGGGACCCAGGTGGCAGACGTGGATGAGGATAGGCGGGGATGAGAATGATATTGACATGGATGCGAGACGAGAGGCACCCATGTGGGCAGACATGGTAGATGGAAGTTGACATGGAAGACGCGGGCTGTGAAGGAAGTGTGTATCATGCTGAGACGATTCAAAGGTGAAGTGGCATGAGGTGGTGATGTGGGGGTAGACGAAAGGCCGCTGCAGCGGATGGGATGGGGACCATTTTCCTGGGAGGAGGTGAGCAGGAGAACACCTTGTAGGATACGATAGGTGGGAGAGATAAGGGGATTGTCCTAGTGGTGAGTGGAGGACAGGTGTGGCATAATGAGATGAGGAGGGAGAGTGGGTGATGTGATGGGTAGAGGTGAGAGACAGAGTGGAAGACAGGTGTTAGCGAGAGGCGGCAACGGTAAAAGGAGGTGGTAAGAAGTATATCAGAGGGGAGGGAGGTGGTTAGTGGTTTAGCGTGGGGAGGGGGGGGTCTGACGTAACGAGGGAGCGCCACAATAATGGGTGGCCTGCGTAGGGAAAATCGCTTATCGGACGCCAACCCCCCCCTCATTAAAGGAAGAATGCCAAGGGGGGTCCAGTATGGATCTTACGTTGTATATCTGAGTGTGAAAATATCAGTCGCTGAGACCTATGCGCCTCTTAAAATGATGCACCTGGTCAATTAAAATTAGGATAAGTGGGTTTTAAGCCCACTTCTTTCCATTTTCGCGAAAAGGGGTCCATTTCTTAGGAAAACACCCCCCTTACAAATAAATGTGATAACATTAGGTTCCATGGGGGATGGCTTTCTCCCTATGAGAAGACAAGATCTCTTTTGTAGTTCCAGTGACGTGTTGTTGGGTTGAGTCACCTACAAACTGAAAACAAATGGAAACAATATTTACAAATGCAGGGGAGCCACTCTGTGGCTCAAATGAAGAACTTTTTCAAAAAATGCCCATTTACAGGGCTAGCGAAAAATTCCTCTCCCTTCAGATTTTGCACAATATAGGTGTTGTTCGAGAATATCTCATAAACTTTGAAGGACCCAATTCAGAGGGCTCCAAATTTGCTATGCTTTCCCTTGTCTTGTCTGGGTGCATCCCATTTAAGCACCAGATCACCTAGTTGGAAATATCCTTTTCTTGCCTTATATCTGTGGAAGGCTTGCCTGATCCTCTATTGATGGTCATGAGATCTGTCCATCACCTGCTCTCTAATCTATTGAGATTCCACCAGTTGATGAATCCTTTTGATCATATCACCCAGCTCTCCTTGATTATCCTAAAAAAACTTCGCTACTGGTAGGGCCAGCTGAGAATGAAAAACTGCTTCTGTCCCATATACAAGTTGGAAAGGGGAGATGCCCATGGACCTCTTCGGTGTCGCTCTATCATCCCACAGAGTGAATTTGAGATTTGAATCCCACTCTTTCTTATTGTCCTCTAGAAGTCTCTTGATGATCTTTATAAGGATTTTGTTAGAGGACTCTGCCAATCCATTGCCCTGGGGATAGTAGGGGGTAGATTGGATTAATGAAATCCCAAACTACTCACATAATTTGATCAGTGGCTCCAACTTGAAGGATGCAACATTGTCAGTGATAATTATGTTCAGACAACCAAACCTCACTATGATATCCTCCAAGAAACTGATGATTACCTTGTGGGAAGCGCTCCTCATGGGGATAGCTTCTATCCACTTGGTGAAGTAATCTGTGGCAGTCAAGATCCACCTGTGATGACCTCTTGAAGAAGGGTGAATTTATCCAATGATGTCCAACCCCCATTGTTGAAAGGTTCCTGAAGCTACTATAGGATTTAGTGGTAGATATTTGAGTTGTTTCTTTCCTGAGAACCTTTGACATTTAATGTAGGCTCTGATATTTTTCCAGACATCAGTAAATAAGGTGGTCCAGTTGTACCTAGCCTTGAGAATTTTGTAGGTTGTGGTCTTCCGAAAATGGTGTCCCCCAGATAGGTTGCTAAGGAATTCAAACATAATTTTTGGGGCCTCCTGTGGGTCCAAACATCTCAGAATCACTCCTAGATGGTCTTCCCAATACAAGACCTGGTCAATAAGGTAATATCTTACTGCTTTGAGCTTTAAATATATTTCCTTTCTTTTCCCTATTCCATCAAGAGGCTTTAATTCTTGCAGAAAATATATAATGTCTCTATACCAGGTGCATTCTTCTAAGGGCAAGTTGCTCTGAGAAATTTTGTTGGACAACTCAGCTTGTCGATCATCTGAGCAAGCGTTAATAGATTTAACCCCCAAGGCTTTACAGTTGGATTCAGCCAATAGCTTGGCTAATCCCAAACCTTTAATTATCTTGGTGGGGTTTATCTCCAGGTCAAACTCAAGGATTTTGGCAATCCACTTGCTCCTTCTTCCATACATGTCTGGCTAAATGAGAATCTCCTTCACGGTGGCTGAAGGGACATATGCAATGATTTTTTACTGTAGGACATGGACTCTGAAATCCTTGAGGCATTTCACCAATGCATAGGCCTGCTTCTCCATGATGTCATATTTGATCTCCACATCGCTCAATGCCCGACTGAAAAATGAAATGTGCTTCTCCAACCCTTCAGCATTTTTCTGCAACAAAATAGCTGCCACAGTATCAAATGAAGCAAATGAGAAAATAAGGAAATCCTTTGAGTAATCAGGACTAATAAGCACGGGAGCTTCAGTCAAGGCTTTCTTTATTTTCTCAAAGGAATTTTGAGACTCTAAAGTCCATTTAACTTCATTTCCCTTCCTCAGCATGGATGTTATAAGCTTCACCATCTCAACAAAGTTGGAAACAAACCTCCTCAGAAAATTAATTTTTTCTAGGAAAGATTGAACTTCTTTCCTGGATCTTGGGAGTGACAAGGTTTGGATTGCTTCCACTCTATTGGGATCGATATTGAATCCCCTTAGATGATACTGTGTGATCCAACAAATTTCCCTCCTTCATGGCAAAAATAGACTTCTTGGGATTTAAAGAGAGACCAAACTTCCTACATTCCAGGAAACCCCTTTTTAAATGTTCATAGTGCTCTCTGTTAGACTTGGAGAAGACTGTGATGTCATCCAGATATATGACCACAAACTTGTCCCTTTCTCCAATGAAAGTGATATCCATGGCTCGCTAAAAGGTCGCCCCGACGTTCATCAGTCCAAAGGGCATTTTGGCATACATGAATGTACCCCAAGGACTGGTGAAGGTTGTCTTTTCTTTGTCCTTAGGCAGGAAAAAAATATGATTGTATCCAGAGAAGCTATCAATCATGGAAATATTGGATTCTATGGTTACCCTTTGTAGTATGTGTTCCATTTTTGGCAAGGGGTAATTGTCCTTCTTTGAGCTCCTATTCAGATTTCAGAAATCGACACAAATTCTGATTTAACCGCTCTTTTTTATTACCGGGACTAAGTTGGATACCCACTCTGAATACCTCAAAGGTACAGTGATCTGGGCATCCAACAACTTCTTTACCTCTATCTCCATGATAGGTAGTAGCATAGGATTTATCTGTCTTAATTTCTTCCTAAATGGTTTGGCTTCCTCTTTAAGGGGGATCTTATGCTCAATAATATTGGGGTCATATGTCCTGAGGTATTCATAGGTCCAGGCGAATGCATCAGCAAATTATTTTAAAATCTCAGCATACTCGGTCCTTTTCTCTCTTGACAGGCTGCTTGACAATTTGACAAATTTAGGATCTTGCTCTGTACCAATATTGCATTCAGATATGTCAACATCATCAACCGACCTCTTAGCTTTCACTACCACATCATTATTGTCAAATATTCTCTCCAAAGGGACTAGTCCCTTTGGAATGTGATTGCTTGGTAACTGCACAATGTGATGATTAGCAATTTTCTTTAAAAATACATCAGTATGTGAGCTACTTTCAGGTTCATGATCTTGGTCTATTTGTAACGCAGAAAATTCATCCACTATTTCCAAGAATCTTTTGATCTCAAGGTCATCCTCAAATACCTTCTAGTGCTTGACATTATCTGGTATGGAAGGCCTGCATTTCACTTCTATGTCGTACTTGAGCTTGGGTGGCCAGGGAACTCTAAAATTACTTGCTAAAACGGCCAAACAATTGGCCACTGTATTCTCCTCTCTAGGAATGAATGAAATATTGAAATTCAGGAAAACGTTGTCTATTAAATCCGACACTTCATTCCTATAATATATCAAGCTCGGATGCTTAGCTTGGTAATTATTTCTGATTTGTTCTACAACCAACTTGGCATCCCCAAACACAGATATTTCTTTGATTCCCATGTCTTTTGCAGCTCTCAAACCCAACACAAGAGCTTCGTACTCTGCCACATTATTGGTAGTTTCAAATTCTAACTTGTAGGACAGATGTATGGCTTCTTGAGTTGGTGAGATAAACACCATTCCAACACCTACACCCTCCCTGGAAAAGGCTCCATCAAAGAACATTTTCCAAATATAGGTGATGGGAGAGGAATCTTCATGAAAAGAAGTGGACTACTTTCTGAGTTTTAGAGGGAGCTTGGGAACGTCGGGGAGCTGCAATACACTGGAACCCAACTCCGTGTCAAGGGAAAATATACGATGGTTGGTAGGGTTAGTTTCATCACTGATGATATAGGCCAATTGAGCTTCTCTATACAACCTTCTATGCCCCCCCCNNNNACTGGAATAGTAGCATAGGTGAGGTCCATTTGCAAGGTTCCTCCAAGTATTTTTATCCAAGATATTGAAAACAACATGCCAAACATGGGGGGAACATCAACTACCACAATGTCCATGACCAAACTCTTCATGGGCAACAAGAACAAAGTCACTACCAGATCTTTGATAACTCCTAGACATTGGACTTTCCTAGAATCAAAGGAATAAAGGTCATGGTAAGCTTTTGTGATTTCTAGGCCCAGTTCTTCCATGACAGTTTTGGGCATGAGTTTGTGGGAAGCACCTGAATCCATCAAACAATTATGCAACACCTTATCATGTATGTTCATTAAGGTATAGAATGGAGGGGATAAATCATCTATGTCTTCTACCATAGGACCTAGGAGGACTGCTAGCTTTTCATCTTGCAAATTAATTGAGTCTGAGGGATGGTATGAGGGTTCAGATTGCAATAGCTTAGAGAGGATCTTTTTGAAATCTTCATGCTTGACCAGTTCTGAGAGGGGTACAGGGATTCTTATTTTCTAAATTTCGTGCTCAAAATTAAAAGAGGATGTGAGCTTTGGGGCTTCTCTTATTTCAGGAATAGGAATCTGGACCACTGGAGAGGGGGATTGTATTTTCTTACCTTTTGTGTTGTTTGCCACATCCTTTGCAGGCTTCTCTACTCTGGTGGGATGGTCGGGAACATCAGGTATTCCATCTTTCTTCTTGGATCTGAGATTGTACCTATTTTGGTTACTTCTAATCTTGTCTCCCCTTCTGAGCTCATTAAGCTGATTGTCCATGAGAGACTCGTCGTATGTCACTTGAGTCAAATGGGGAAAAGGGGAGGTGTCTCCAAGACAATGGATTTCGGGGTCAAGATAATCTATTTCCTCCCCTTCCCCACCAGCAATAAGGTTATCCTGAAGAGGAGTTTGGATCCTATGATCGTCTCTATCACTATTCCTGGGTTATCTTGGGAGAATCTAAGGATCAAAATTCGGTCTTCTGAAATTACCTCTATTATCAGCATTTTGGGTATTCTTATAACCCTGCTTCCCTTCAAACTTCATCTTATCCATCACTGCAGAAAGAGTCTTCACCATATTGGTCAATTCATCCACTTAAGGATGAGGCATAAGGGAACCAGAGGTTGAGGTCTCAACTCTTCCCATTCTTTTGTCTGCATCAGCCTTATTTTTGAGCCTGTCAACCGCCAACACATTAGATTCTACTTCCACAGCTGCATCTTTCATTTCAGCTAGGGAAGTAGCTCTTCTCTCTCTTAGTAAGAAGCAGAAATCAGGGTCAAATGCATTAGCGTAAGAGATTTTGTGTAATGTCCCCAAGGCCGAGCCCTGTTGTAAATCATGTTTATGAAATGAATTGTAATTATGTTTTATAGGCTGGTGAGCCAAGTTAATATAAGCTGGTGGGATTATGTGATTATTAGGCCAGAGAGCCTAAGTGTTAAATGCCAAGAGCCTAATTTTGTACATGTATCTATGAAAAACATTAATAAAATTATAAACACCGTTGTCTGCAGACCGACCACGATCAATGAGTGATGCGGGACTAAGCTTCCACAGAATGGGCAAGGGATTAGGGGCTGGAAGGTGGGAAGCGGGGCTAAGTGTTGACCCTAGGGGCTTAAGTCCTTGGGAATAATATTTTAATATTATTCCAAAAAGACCATGTGAAATATATGTTTTATCCTAAGTTCTTTTGGAATGAAAAGTGACTTCCAAATGGGGAGGAACGCATGCTGATGTAACGAATGCAGTTTCATGGGTGACAAGTGTCAACCCAAGTGCATGTAGTTAAAACTGCTGAATTGAACCATGATGGGGGTTCCTCCTCCATTCCACCATTGACCATCTGAATGTGAGTCCCATCTAACCTCTGCAAGGTACCCTCATGCAATTCTGAAATCGGGGAAAAGATTTGTGTTGATTCCTAGGAAATATGGTACACCCTCTGTTCTGAACTGTCGAGCCTGTGTCGACCCCTGCGTGGATTGTTGGTCACGCGTCCCTGGTAAAACCATAACCGTGATTCTATTCTGTGATTGCTGAGTTGGTTGGGTTGAAGTATGTGACTGTCACCTGTTTGGGAAGCCCGTGATTGTATACCCAGTTGACTGTTGTGGCCACACAATGTTGGATTACGCGTGGCTTGATGACCAGTGTAAGTTTGTGCTAATCCTATGTGTAACCTCTCTCCAGGTGAGGGAGGTGATTTTTATTGAAGAGGCAAGTTTTACTAAGCCTATGAGAGACTCTCTCCGGGTGAGAGAGTGCGTGGAGGAAGGAGAGAGCTCCTGGAAGGAACCCTGTAGCTACCACAGAGCTCAGAGATTTCTGGTCTGACCTATTGTTGAAGCCCAAGGCAAGGGAGGTTAGCAGCCGAAGGACTGTCTCGGTGATAGAGAAGGTGTATACTCCTGGGGTGGGATAGGCATGTGGGTAAGGAGAGTCTATGGGCAGTGGTCATAAGTGGTTCTTGGGAGAGAATCCTCCCTCTTTTACGTGTATTCTTCTAGAGAGAGTTTGTTGGGAAGTGGTTTTCTCCCAGAGAGAGTCCAGCGCCAACTACGGAGCTCTGAGAATTCCTGATCCGGCCTGTTGACGAGACCAAGAGAGGGAGGTGAAGCACCGATGGACTATGCTTATGAAGGTGTATACCACCGGGTGGAGAAGGCATGTGGGGAATGAGAGTCCGTGAGTAGTGGGTGTAAGAAGGCATCCTGGGAAGAATCCTTCAAGTTGTTCTATGTTGTTTTCCCTATAACCTCAGCCTAGCCTAGGATTCCTTGCCTTGGGGTGGAGCTTAGTCCCAGCTTAGGGGTGACCCACTGCTGAGCTTGATGAGAAGCGTGGTCTAAGGCTGGGAGGTTCGTGGAACGCCTGCACGTGGTTGGTGGAATTACCACAGTTTCAAAGATAAGTATCAGCTTATGTTAAATGTTATGTTTTGCATGCCTGTGATGCTTATATTTTATCATGTATTCTGTTGTGCAGATGAATTATTGTTAATGCCAGGGAATATTTGTGTTAGCAGTAATTCTTATGCTTACTCTGAGTCAAATGTGTTTCATTTGATTTAAATTAATGTTATCAATCAAGTATGAGAATGATGTTTTTCCACACAGTAGCATATGCTCAGCCAGTGGGTTGGATGACAGCTGGGGGAGCGTTACAGAATGGTATCAGAGCCAAGGTGTCAACGTTGAGCCTAGATGGGCCGGATAAGTGGTCTTCGGACTGAAATTTGTGAGAAGCAATTGTGTCGGGAGGGCCAATTTCAAACCCCAGAATGTTCCTGAGTGTCAAGGAGTCACTTGATTGTGTTACAAAGCTCAGGAGGTTTAGCAGTATTTTAGAACCACAGCCGGTGTGGTATATGGCCACTGGGAGAGAGAGAGAGCTTAACGCATGAAGTTTTGGAGCCGTAAGATCTGATTGGGAGGAAAGGAGAACCCTCACGACTGTTAGATCTGGAGAACATGCACAAGGTTTAAAACCCTTTGAAGTTGCACAAGAGTGTGGAAATCGCAGTATGCGAAATCCCGAAAC
>JZKD02S1864917.1:871846-882395 GCA_000966675.3 Picea glauca | reverse complement strand
GCCATATGAGGAGCAGAAATCCCAGCCATCCGAGCTATAGTGAAAAGGATAGTACGGAGGGTCAAGTCTCGTACCCCCCAGATAGCCACTTTTCTTTTCTGCCTCTTAGCCTCGGGAACACGGTATTAATTGAAGTACTCACTCATCTTTAGCCCACCACCTCTACTACCGGTCAAGCTGATATAGTATCCACATCGGGACAATCCAGTCAAAAAGTTTATGTCATCAATGTCTATGGACAATGTGTGAGCTCCCACATGAAAAACCTGCTGATATGGGTCCCACATATGCACCAGATACTCTAATAATCTGACTTGGGCCCTCATGTACGGGATACAAAAGTACTTTAAGAGCCCACAATCTCTCAAAGCAGCTATGGTAGGCGGATGGTTTTCGGCCATTGCATTATCCTCTTCATGTTCCCTTTCATGCCACTCAAGTACCATGGTGATGGTCAATTATCTGCACAAGGAACACAATAAGAGGATTAATAACTTTTTTTATGCTTTGGGCATTTTTCATTGGCTAAAAATTTAAAAAAAAATTTGGCTTTGCGGTTCTCGTAGGTGCCCTGTGTGCATAGTGCGAGAACCTCACAGGTGGCCTTAGGCTCACCTGTGAGAACGCCTCATTCTCGTAGGCCCCATATGGCCCGCCTGCGAGAATTGCAGCGCAAATGTAGGGCTTAAAAACTTAACTTAAAACTAAACATTTAACCAATTAAATCCCAAATTTAAACCATGAAAATGTCAAGGACGAAGAGCTTAACTTAATGTCACAGACGGCTCGCTGAATGGTGTCTCGTAGCTCCCGCAAATCGACGCCAAACTTGGAGGGTAAAAGAGGGTTTTTTTTTTAGCTCAATAGTGAAATGTAAAATGGTGTGGTAAAAAAGAGTATTTACTCATTTTGTTTACTTTTACTATATCATTTTGGGTTTTTATGAATTATTTATCTATTAAACCCTAATCACTAATGTTATGATGAGTGTAACTCTTGCAGGCATGATGACTTTGACAATTCAATACAGGGATATGGACATGTTTTCTTTGTTATCGCGTGTTTTTGATTGTTTTTTATGGTTTTTACATAAAACCTCGAGCGTCATTTTTGTCCGTTCTTGCGCTCGTAAATACATGAGAACGTGATCGAGCATACTTTTATCACTTTTTTGGGCTCACAAAGTTATACGAAAAAGGAACCCCCCTGGAGTCCTCTTTAAGCTCTTTTCAGACTCTCTAAACATGAAAAGATCACCGAGTGACCTTGCTATTTTCATGCTCGATAAAGTATTTGAAATAAGCGTCTGGTGAGCGATAATTTATCTCTTTTTCGGTCTTGTCCAGACTATTTTACGAAAAAGGAACTGAGAGAGTTCTCTTTTAAGTGTTTTTCCAAACTCTATAATCTTGAAAAACCTTCGAGTTTTCTATCTCTAGATTCGTTAAACAAACATTGACAGACCCGTGATGGGACCGAACCACTCCTTAGGGTTCGTTTAACATACTTCGAGGGACTCGTCCAAAGGATGAGCTTACATCAACAAGCATATGTTATCCTCCTCAAGCTTGCATAAAAATAAAGAGGTACTTGCCAGAAATGGTGGGGGAAAATTTGGGAAAGGGGTATTTTTTCATCTTCGTATTGATTGGCAGTAAGTGTCGCTCTTGAACATGACACCCCCTATTCATCATTTGAATCTAGTTTGGGAAATACATTTGTCTCTCATTCAATCTATTACAAGGTTATTCCATGTGTCATCTTTGATTCAATGCTGCCAAATCATTGGTCGTGTCGTTCATATGTTCAAGAGAAGTCCATATGAAACCTATATTGAGTCGGCCATCTGCAGTTATCCATTCTTTCTGTGTCGGCCTTCCTTGTGTCCGGTCCAATTTGCAAAATACTTTGTTTCACCTTCAAAATTTGTTACTCATTTCATTTCATTGATGGGGGATACATCAAGGCCCTCCTGTGACGAGTTTTGTTCCGTCGACTTCAGCTCATTATCCAGAATCAAGACTTAGAAATTACTTGGTACCTTGGAACTTGCATGCCTCAATGGTAGGTTTCCTCACTTTCGACAGTGGGTTTACATCATTGACCCCTGATCATAAGATTCCATCGGATGTTCGACATCAACTCATTTATTCACACTCGATGGATTGTACTATGGTACCTTGGGAGTCATTGACATCAATGGTAATTTCCCTCGCAATTGTTAACGGTTTTATCATTGACTGGTAATCAAGTGATTTCTACCATGTTCGACTTCAACACATGTAATCACATGGTTAGATTCGTACTTTGTGCGACGAGGAAGACCCTGGATATTATCTTTGCGATCCAGGTTGCGATGGAGTATGTATAATTTGCGACACATTGATCCACTGTGTATGTTTCGTGGCTATGTCATCTTGATTTGAAATTTCTCGCATAGATCCACAGTGTATTCCGGTGGCTATGCTATATTTTGATGGCATGGATCCACAGTGTATGATTGGTGGCCATAACCCATGTCTATAATATCATCAGTCTATGATCTGAGTATGAGAATGCCTACCTCAGAATTGGTATATATGATATTCTACAGATGCTTGGTTGTTCGTAGGTTTTCGATTAGATGTGCTCCTGGTTCTCGACACACACATGCAACTTACAAAGTCTATCGACTGTCACTGGTTCCAACCTCATACTTTGGGGGGCATTCTGTTACCCATAATCTTGGTCTTCATGATGATGTATTGATGATGGTGTACTCAGGATCTTCATTGGAACTTTCTCCTGAGAAAAGTTACCTTCATCTCTTTCCAGAAATCACATTTTTGAGGAATGTTCGCAGGCTGCTAGTATATTTGCCTGTGAGAATGCATGATTCTCGCAGGCTGCCTTAAACCAGGGTGCGAGAAGTTCTCACTGTGTTGAAATGCTAGGGTGCGAACTCTTTCTAAATAAGGGAAAAAGATGAGTTCTCGATGCTTCTAGAAGGGAATCTTCTAGAAGGATGAGATCGCATTCGAATGGTTATCCTAGTACTGGATTCCCTAATATTTTGGGATCATTCTTATCCAAGTAACTAATTCATTCTCTCCTATATATTGAGCGAAGTAGGAGCAACAAAGACCAAAGGAAGCGATCATAAGGTATGTTCTTTTTTCTCGCCTCCTATTTAATTCAATGGTTAGAATCTAGGGAAAGAGTCATATTTTGTCTTGCTTTGTTCTAGATCCAGGTGGATCTAGGGAGATCTGTTTGTGTCCGCACTTACGGATTTATCATATAACAATGAGTTCGGAGGGCAGACCAAATTCTTGGTTCCGCGAAGTCCCGAGTCGTGGAAGTAGGGAAGGATATCCAAACCGTTGGATCTAAGCCATGGGAGAACCGTTGGATCAGAACCTCCGCATGGTATCACGTATCGGGGGTTCGGGGGTTGAAAGAAATTCATTTTGACTGTGAGGTCACGAAGAACCAAGCGCCAAGGGCTCGTAGAACACGTGGCACATTCGTTAGGTGGGGACCACATGGTTGAAAAGTGGCATAAAAATAAGCACCTAGAGAAAGGGGAAGCGGGTGAAAGGTGTTGGACACACGTCGCCTGGAAAGGAGTCAACTCATTGTTGACTTTTGTGTCTCGGGGATTCACAAAGGAGGAGCACGAGGGCTCAACACTCCAACTCGTGAAGTCGTGAGTTGGGAGTAGTGCTAGCACTTAGCCCTAGTTGTTGGTTATGTGTGGAAGGCACTAACAAGGAGGAGCCATACCCATATCACATCTCGGGTATCGGTGTCTGGAGAAAGAGGAGTCAAGGGTCTTCGACTCATGAACTCGCGAGTTGCGAGAGGCACTTGTGCTAAGGTAAGGTTGTGGTCACATGGAAATGTGAGGCTCCTGCCTAGCATCAAGTTGTGCAGGGTGGGTTTTTTTGAAGGAACTGTGGATTGGATTCATTGGAGGTTCCAGCAGGGAATCAAAGGAGATGCTTAGGCTCGAGGAGAATTTATAACGATCCTGTGTGGATCTTGGCCCGAGGGTCAGAGGTCTACGTCAGAGCTAAAGTGTTGGTTATAAGTTTGATAAAAGAAGCATGAAAGCTTGTACTGCTATCAGATATTCAGGTAGTATAATTTTTAATGGCAGCCATGCAGGTATGAGTTTGATCACTCTTTTTGCATAATTGTTGAAAGGAAAATTTGGTAAGAATTTCCTCAGCCAGAGATATGTTAAAAAAAATCACATGATTATATGATTGAATGCATACCACTGGATTTGGTAAAGGTTGTAGGCTTGTATTAATTCAAATCTTTTTATCTTCTGAATGCAGACATTGACATTGTAGAATGTCATGTTAATGTGGTTATGGGGTAATAAACAAAGAATTAAAGATAAAAACTAGTTGTAGGAATAAATGCCAGTAAGATAGTCATGTATGAGACCAGGACCTGGTTGAATATGACAAAGTATGGAGAATGTGGCAACACATTGGCTAAAATTCCAACTCATGGATGGTGAGATACATGACTAAGATAGAGAGCATTATGTAATTCAATGCAAAGTGCACTGAATAAGAATGTATTGAGAATTGCACTCATGCATAATGAGTGATAGAATTGTATACTAAATGCAATGGTTGAATATGTTTTGTAAGTACATGCATATATATTATTGCATGGAAATAATTATACTAATGGCTGAAATGTTGCTAACCCCTGAAGTTGAGAACATTTCAGGAACTCTTAAACATTGTAACAGGAAAGTTACAAGCCAGGTAGTCACAGGAATAGAGACTACATAGAATTTTATATTCGGAAAATTGAAATAATGAACTTACTGTTGTTAATTATGAACATTCATATGCATAGAATGACGAGTCATTTTATTTGGTCAAGTTGTTTGGTAATTGTGATTGAATTACCAAGTTCAGGAAATTCTAAGATTATTGCATAAGATGTTGTACATGTTGAATTATGATGTGCAGAAAATACTGACAATTTGTTGGTAGTATGCAAGATGAAGTCTTGCAGGAAAATTGTATGCAGTTTGATGCCTATGGAAAATCACAAGGATGGTTGCATTCATAATGTGGCAACAACCAAGATGAATCATGAAATAGAATGTCATGTTTTGGGAATAAAAGTTGAATTTCCTTTCGAACTAATTGGAATTCCTAAATGAATTCCTTTATGTTCTCTCGGGATAACTGCATGTGGTTGATGCAGATGATATGATGTTGATAAAAGTTAAATGTTGGCTACAAAGAGTATCTCGGAAAGATGCTGCTTGGAAACCTTAGAAGGTAGTTGGAACTCCTGGAGCCACAGTGCTCTAAGACTTCCAGTCTGTCCTGTTGTTTAAGCCCAAGGAAAGGGAGGTGTAGCATCGATGGACTGTGCTTGTGAAGGTGTATACTCCCGGGTGGGACAGACATGTGGGGAATGAGAGACCATTGATTGGAGTACTGCCAAGGTTTGAATGGTTGGAGTGATGCTGAGGACTGGTACCTTGGCCTAGACCATGTGGATAAGGATTGTGGACCATGTCTATCTTGGAAATCCATTGCCCCGATGGAGTCATAGCCCTGCTTCAGGGTGGAAGGTATTCTCACTCAAAAGATAAGTAAAATTCTCTATTTATTGTATGTTGTGTATGTTGTATACAGTTTTATTGTTATTAAATTTGTTTGTATATACATATATATACATTGCATATATGCTTGCATTACCTCATCCATGATTGTACCTAAGGTGTCTCATATTTCATTACTTAAGAAATATATATACCTAATGCTAATCATGTAATCGATTGGAATATGATTCAGGTGGAACCAGAAGGTGTCCTGCAAGTGCATCCTATCCGCATATTGGACGGGAAAATAAAACAACTCTGAAATCAAGCTATTGAGATTGTAAAGGTCCAGTGGACCTGGTACGGTCCTGAGGATGTAACATGGGAGAATGAGGAAACTATACGGGCATAATACCCGCATATTTTTGAAGATTTTGGAAATCTTGTTGATGTTGTGTAAAAGTTGCACTGAGGACAGTGCAAAAATAAGGAGGGGGATTGTAATGTCCCCAAGGTTGACCCCTGTTGTAAATCATGTTTATGAAATGAATTGTAATTATGTTTTATAGGCTGGTGAGCCAAGTTAATATAAGTTGGTGGGCTTATGTGATTATTAGGCCAGAGAACCTAAGTGTTGAAGGCCAAGACCTTGATTCTGTACATGTATCTATGCAGAACATTAATAAAATTATAAACATCGTTGCGTGCAGACCGACCATGATGAATGAGTGATGGGGGACTAAGCTTCCACAGAGTGGGCAAGGGATTAGGGGTTGGAAGGTGGGAAGAGGGGCTAAGTGTTGAGCCTAGGATCTTAAGTCCTTGGGAATAATATTTTAATATTATTCCAAAAACACCATGTGAAATATATGTTTTATCCTAAGTTCTTTTGGAATGACAAGTGACTTCCAAATGGGGAGGAACGCATGCTGATGTAACACATGCAGTTTCATGGGTAACAAGTGTCAACCCAAGTGCATGTAGTTACAACTGTTGAATTGAGTCGTGATGGGGGTTCCTCCTCCATTCCACCGTCGACCGTATGAACATGAGTCCCGTCTGACCTCTGCAAGATACCCTCGTGCAATTCTAAACCCGAGGGAAAGGTCTGTGTTGATTCCTGGGAAAGTCGGTACACCCTCTTTTCTGAACTGTCAAGCCTGTGTCAACCCCTACGTGGATTGTTGGTCATGCATCCCTGAGAAAACCATAACCATGAGTCTATTCCATGATTGCTGAGCTGGTTGGGTTGAAGTATGTGACTGTCACCTGTTTGGGAAGCCCATGACTATATACCTAGTTGACTGTTGTGGCCACGTAGTGTTGGATTGTGCGTGGCTTGTTGACCAGTGTAAGTTCGTGTTGATCCTTTGTGTAACCTCTATCCAAGTGAGGGAGGTGATTTTTATTAAAGAGGCAGGTTTTACTAAGCATGTGAGCGAATCTCTCTAGGTGAGAGAGTATGCGGAGGAAGGAGAGAGATCCTAGAAGGAACCTTGTAGCTGCCACAGAGCTCGAAGATTTCCAGTCCAGCCTGTTGCTGAAGCCCAAGGAAAGAGAGGTTAGCAGCTAAAGGACTGTCTAGGTGACAGAGAAGGTGTATACTCCTGGGGTGGGACAGGCATGTGGGGAAGGAGAGTCTGTGGGCAGTCGGCATAAGTGGTTCCTGGGAGAGAATCCTCCCTCTTTTACGTGTAATCTTCCAGAGAGAGTTTGTTGGGAAGTGGTTTTCTCCCAGAGAGAGTCTATCACCAGCTACCTCTGAGACTTCCTGATCCGACTTGTTTCCAAGACCCAGATATGTATTTGAAGCACCGATGGACTGTGCTTGTGAAGGTGTATACTCCCAGGCGGAGCAGGTATGTGGGGAATGAGAGTCTGTGAGTAGTGGGCGTAAGAAGGCATCCTGGTAAGAATCCTTCCAGTTGTTTTGTGTTGTCTTCCCTGTAACCTCAGCCTAGCCTAGGATTCCTTGCCTTGGGGTGGAGCTTAGTCCCAGCTCGGGGGTGATCCACTACTGAGCTTGATGAGAAGCATGGTCTAAGGCTGGGAGGTTCGTGCACGTGGTTGGTGGAATTACCACAGTTTCAAATATAAGTATCAACTTATGTTAAATGTTATGTTTTGCATGCCTGTGATGCTTATATTTTATCATGTATTCTATTGTGTAGATGAATTATTGTTAATGCCAGGGAATATTTGTGTTAGTAGTAATTCTTATGCTTACTCTGAGTCAAATGTGTTTCATTTGATTTAAATTCATGTTATCAATCAGGTATGAGAATGATGTTGTTCCACATAGTAGCGTCTGCTCGGCCTGTGGGTTGGATGACGGTCGGGGGAGTGTGACATTTTGGCAGAGGCTTCTGTGGGATTAATCTCAGCAGGGATCTTATTGTACATTTTGTTGAATCTTTTGGAGAAGTCAGAGATAGATTCTCCTTCTTTCCTCTTCAGGGACCCTAACTTTGTGATGTAATACATAAAATATTTTTTATTCCTGCATTTCCTCAGGAACAAATCATCTAAAGTCTCAATCCCAGCAATGGATCCAGGGGTTAATCCCCTAAACCATTTTCTAACCTCACCATCAAGGCTTTGGACAAAGACTCTCATCCAGACATCTTCATTTTCAATATTTAGGTTGTCTACATAGTTGTAGAAGGCATCAAGGTGCTCTTCAGTAGTTATGTCCTCTTCTCCAGTGAACTTGGGCATATATTTGAGGTAATCTCCAGCAGGAAGAGCATTCATTGGTTGCGGTAAGACTAGAGGGGCATACCTTGAAGACACTATGGCATCCATCCGGTTTCTAGGGGGATTATCACCTGCCATAGGGATAAGAGCTAGAGGAGAATTTGGAGGGGATGGAGTTTGAACAAGGGATACTAGAACTGAGATTCTAGGAGGAAAAGGGAATAGTAGAGGATTCAGGGAAAAGGCCTGAGATCTCAGAGGAACAAAAGGTTCCCTTTGCATAGTAGCAACAGTAACATGAGGAGGGGTGGAAAATCCTGGTGTAGGACAATCTTCTGAAGCACTGGGTCTAAACCATGGTACAACTTCAGGGGAGAGAGGAGTGACAAGGATTTATCCCTCCAATCCCAGACCAGGAGGGGAAAACTCAAAAGGAACACTCCCAAAATTTAAAGTTCGGGAAACTCCAACAGAAGGTATAGAAGGGGAATGAGAGACAAAAAATGGAGTTTCCATAGAAGGACAATGAACGTTATCAGAAATACCTAGTTTAGCAGTAGAAGTAGCTTCTCATTGGGGGGCCTTTCCCTTTCTGATAATATTCTATGGGCCAGCTTTAGGCATTGCTAGGGGCAGTGGTGGAGTAGACCTTGTGTGTCTTCCTCTCGAAGCCAAAGCTAAAATAGTGGAGTCGCCAGGTGCACAATTGCAATATTCAATGTACTGAGTTCTAATGCACCTTCAGAACCAGTAAACTTTGTCGTTCAACCCAGGGAAAATCTTCAACTTCGTCCCTGACAACGATGCCAGAAATGTTAGCACCAGAAGTCACCTCTGGATTGTGGCAGAGGTAAGCCTGATACCCATCAGTTTTATGTCATGGGAAATAAATAAGAGTGTGGTCTGATGGACACTATCTCAAGGTTGTATCGCTTTAACTCAAAAAACTGGGTTGTCCTGCACAAATAATTGAGGTCTTGATCTAACTTTCATTAGTTATTTGCAATATAGTGGTGGAAAGGGGGGAAGAAATTAAGGAGAATGGATACTGAGATTGTTACGGGCATCCGACCTTCCAACAACTCAGGGAAGAGATACAGGATGATGAAATGCACCTAAATGACACATCTACAGTAGCACAACGATCAAACATACATCACAATTTTACTGTAACAAATCAATTGGATCTTCCAATTCCCAGCTATTCAACGTGAGAAGAAAATACAATCATGGGAAAATGCTTAGAACTGGTAATAATATTTCAGTGATCAAACCTACATCATCCTACAACATCACCACCCTCGACTGGATCTTCCAATTTCGAGTGTCCTAACACAGAGATTAACAAATAGATGGAAAGAGATTGACTTTCATTAAACAAGAAATCTCAAATACATAACAGAACCAGAGAACCAGAGGCCTCATTAAAAATTTACAAGCGGGAGTGTAGCTCTACCATCGACACTAACAAAAATGGAAAAAATGCCTCTAAATACTGAGAACTAACTTCCCCTTGAAGGCGCGATCATATCATGAGTTTAATACTTTGCGTTGTTGAGTTTCTCTATCAGGCTGCGCATGCAGACATTGATCAGAACGCCCATGCAGACGTCTGTCAGCCACAATATTTTCTTGATGAGACTGATAATATTCTTACACGATATGGAACTCTCTGGCCTTCCATTTATGGAAGGAGATGATGTCTCACCCACCTTCCTTGTTTACATTAACTTTTGCATCGGGATCTGATGGAACTGAGTCAACTCTACATCTGAGTAACATGGCGATCTTTCCTTGGATTTATGTTGCTGCATTGAACTTCTACGAAGGGACCCAGACGACAGACATGGATGAGGATAGGCGGGGTTGAGAATGACATTGACATGGATGCGAGATGAGAGGCGCCCATGTGGGAAGACATGGAAGATGGAAGGTGACAGGGAAGACGTGGGTTGTGAAGGAAGGGTGTATCATGTTGAGACAAGTCAGAGGTGAAGTGGCACAAGGTGGTGATGTGGGGGCAGACGAAAGACCGTAGCAGCAGATGGTATGGGGACCATTTTCCTGGGAGGAGGTGAGTAGGATAACACTTGGAGGGATACGATAGGTGGGAGAGATAAGGGGCTCAACCTAGCGGTGAGTGGAGGACAAGTATGGCGTAATGAGATGAGGAGGGAGAGCGGGTGATGTGATGGGTAGAGGTGAGAGATAGAGTGGAATACAGGTGTTAGTGGGAGTCGAGAGCGGTAAAAGGAGGTCGTAAGAAGTATATCAGAGGGACGGGGA
>JZKD02S1864917.1:840885-871796 GCA_000966675.3 Picea glauca | reverse complement strand
CGTAATGAGGGAGCGCCATGATAGTGGGGGCCCCGCATGGGGAAAACCGCTTATCGGACCCCCCCCCTCGTTAAAGGCAGAATGTCGAAGGGGGTCTGGTATGGATTCTACACCATAGATATGAGCACACAAATATCGGCCTCTCAGACCTATGCGCCTCTTAAAATTATGCACCCGGTCAATTAAACTTAGGATAAGTGGGTTTTAAGCCCACTTCTTGCCATTTTCGCGAAAAGGGATCCATTTCTTAGGAAAACACCCCCCTTACAAGTAAACGTGACAACATTGGGAAAAACACAAAGGTGGCGAGGATGGACTGGAGAAAAATAGGATTTGATATTTTTGTGAACCTGAGAACCCATGACTGTAGAAGGCCAAAAAATGACTAAGTGTTGTAACACGGTCAGTCAGACTTAGCAAAGGAGAGATGAGATACTTAGGAGATGGGGGGGTCCAATGATAAAAATGTAGATCTTGGATCTTTTGGATGCAAAATGTATATCACAGAACATGGGATATGAAAGCTTGACCCCGCCAACCTAGGCACCCACGAGTGCAAAAAACAGCTAAGTATAGGATAATGCGATGGTCGATCAGACTCTTGATGTGAGGGTGTGGATGGAGATGAGGATACGTAATTTCTCCAACTCGGGAACCCGCAAAACCATCGTTTTGGAAAAAACTACTAATTATAAGAACCAGAAAGGGAGAATATAAGGAAAAAATAAAAGGGAATAAAAAGGGTAAGTATAGAAGAGGAAAAAGAAGGGGAGAAAAGAAGTTGGGAAAATAGAAAAGGGGAGGGGATTTTCGGAAGTGGGAAGTAATAACAACAATAGGCTCCAACTGTGGGATGATGACCCCCTGTGGGTTGTCAAGAATACATAATCTCTTATGACCAGGTGCTTCCACCCATTGGGATGTGGAGTTAGATTAAGAATATACAAACTGAAAAATAAAATTATGTACATTGAGAAATGAGAAAGTCTTAAGAGAAGAAACATTTCAAATGTTTCATGTTGACGGGAAGCATCAACATTTTACCCTTCATGTCTTGGAGCATATAGGAGTTAAATCCAAATATCTTCTCGACGACATACAGTCTGATCCAGAGTGCTTCAAAGTTTGTATGCATGGACGGTTTCTCCTTGGCCTTGTTCCAAAGTAACACCATATCTCCTTTTTGAAAATTATTTACATTTGTGCTCTGATCGAAATATATTTTGATGATTTTCTGCCTTTGAGAAGTTCGATTCAATGCTTTTCTTCTTTCTTCTTCCAACTTCAACAACTGATTGATTCTCCTTTGAATGGATGAATTGTCTTATGTATCTTCGATATTAACCACAAAAATCAATGCATTGATATTGAGGCTAATCAACATTTTCGTCTCTTTCCCATGAACCAATAGATATGGATACATCCCTGTGCTATCCTTTGAGGTCGGTCTGCTTGCCAATAATGCATCCTTCAGCTTCATATGCCAATTCCTTTGGTTTCTATCAACGGTTTTCTTTAGTATTTTCACAAGTGTTTTGTTTGTGGATTCAGCAAGGCCATTACCTTGTGGATAATAATTCGATGATTGACCAATGATGATTCCATATTGTCTGCAAAACTCTATGAAATTTGAACCGATGAAGATCAAACCATTGTCTATGATAAATTTATCTGGGACACCAAATCTCTACAAAATGTTTTGTTTGAGGAATTTAATCAATTCTTCAGCATCAGCCTTCTTAACACCACCACTTCTGGCCATTTCGTGAAATAATCGGTCATCGTTAGAATGTGCATATGCCCCTTTCTAGACTTTGTATTAATCGGCCCAACAAAATCAAATCCCCATTGGGAAAATGGTTATTCTACCACAATGGGATGCAAATTCATCACGGATTTCTTCATTTTTCCTAAAAACTTCTGGCATGACAAACACTTCCTTATTGTGGCATACAAATCTCTAAATATTGATGGCCAGTAAAATCCTACTCTAATTATTTTGTGAGATGTTGTAGTAGGTGAAATGTTTCCACCACATATTCCCTCATGGAATTATCTGATTCCTTCTTGGGATTTATTTTCATCGACGCATCTTAGCAGTATACCATCAAAATTTCTTTTGAACGGTATGTCAACAATCAACACGTATTGATTCACCTTCATCTTCAGTGTCCTTCGCTCCTTGGGATTCATGGTGAAAGAATATTGCCCAGACCTTAAGTAGAGTATAACATCTACGTACCATTCTGAACTAGCTAATGGTTCTCCGATTGCGATTGAAATCATCCCATCGACCGAATCCCCATTCGCGATGAGCTTGCATAAACCCAGTCCTTTGATTTCCTTTAAAGGTTTAATCTCGATATCATATTCTTGTATCTTTGCCAATTGTTGGAGTTACTTTACACACACCTAGGATTTATTTTTCCTAAGGTTTTTCCTTGTTTATTAGTCATAATTAGTCATTATCCAGTCTCCTATATTTTAGGGGAGAATATTCCACCTAGAGAATATTCTCTTTTAGTTGACACTTCAGTTTGACTAGTTGAGTTAAGTTTAGATGTTGCATTGGTTTGCCACCATGAAACATTAGGATCATCACCATGATAATGCGCACTTTCTTTGGCATCATTACCAGACTGACACATTACCCTAGATTCCATTATCTACTCCTCACTACTCTCTGTTCAGTCAGTTAACTGAAGACTAGTTGACTAGTTAACTTAGCTAGGTGGAAGTTCACTCTCGTAACTGCTTGATAGAATAGACTAGGTGGCATTTCACTCCTGTAACTATTGGTGTGTGTCCATATCACTCTAGACCATGAATATGGAACATTGGTTCTCCTCCAGTCTGCACTCATTGAGTTATACAAAGTATATCATGTGTAAATTATTCATTATTCATTACGGTTAATGAGAATTCTTCTATTCTTTCTCTCCTTCATCTTCTTTCTCAATTTCTCTCTGCAAATGTGTGTATTATTGTTTAGCCATATCTATTTTGTGTAGGTTCAACACATTTACATGGTATCAGAACCGACGGACTGCTAAGAAAAAGCTACACCAAATTATTTTTTCCAGGTACTGAAGATTGAAGAAGGCAGAAAAGATGGAATATATGTTTTACTCACCGATAATACTTCTCACGCTTTCTAACTATTTGGAGTGGAAGCCAAAGATTCTACTTCTTCTCAAAATTAGAGGCTTATACCAAATAACCATGGCAATGGAAGTAGAGCCTGATTCTGTCGATGAGAAAAATGACTTTCACAATAGACACGATATGGCCATAGGATTTATCTGCTTGTCTATTTCTCCATAAATTCTCCACCAAGTATGTGATGTCTCACAAGACTTCACTCTAAATGAATTATGGACCAAATTGGAGGTTTTATTTGGGAATAAAAAGAGTGTGAATATTTCATGCGGGAGGTTGAATAGATAGATCCAGAAGAGAAGCCATCAAAAGATCAATCCTCTTATTATGAAGAGTTTTCTACTAAAGTATTTGCACAAATTTGTATTCCATTAATTGAAGATGATGTCTACTCCATTACAGATTTGTTTTCTGAATTTCATGTGGAAGATATATTTCATGCATCTCAAGGGTCACCTGCGGACACTTTTCCATGTGCAATGCATTCATCTCAGGACACAAAAAGGGAGCCTAATGACAAGTGGTTTAAGAGATTTTAGAAGGTAAATAATAAAGTGAAGTGATGAGTGTATTATAATTCAAAGTGAATACAAAATAAATTATTTAAATAATAAATTTAATGGAGAAATTAGAAGTGGGTTAACCCTTGTTACCCATGATTTTGGTCATCATGATGATGATGGTGGATTCATGCTCTTCATTAGAACTTTTTCCTGAGAAAAGTTACCTTCATCTCTTTCCAGAAATCACTTTTTGAAGACTGTTCGCAGACTGCTAGTATATTTGCCTGTGAGAATACATGATTCTCACAGGATTCTTTAAGCCAGGGTACGAGAAGTTCACACTGTGTTGAACTGCTAGGGTGCGAACTCTTTCTTAAGCAAGGAAAAAGATGAATTCTCGAAGCTTCTATAAGGGAATATTCTAGAAGGATGAGATGGCATTCGAATGATTATCTAAGTACTGGATCCCCTGATATTTTGGGATCATTCTTATCCAAGTAACTAATCCATTATCTCCTATATATTGAGGGAATTCTCATGGAAAAGGTTAGAATCAAACAAGCAAGAGATTCATTGGAGAATTAGTGAAAAGGATTGTGTGAAGGACTGATACTACAGCAGCTAAGAACTCCAACAAGTTTATCAAAAGTGGTTGATCTTCTTCATGCAAGTGAGCAAGTGTGTGTGTCAAAGTCAAGGGCCATCGAAAGGAAGTTTGCAACATCAAGGCTCAGGTTGTAATCCTTACTTTCCATCAATATGATACAGTAATATGTCCCTTTCCCATAAAGCTATTTCCACTTTATTGTATAACTCCTTGATCATATACATAGATTGATTGTTGAATGGATTGTGCTTTCTTCACTTTGGTTGGTTTGTGTTGTCTTGGTCTTGATTGCACAAGAGTACTAGAGCGAAGCAGAAGCAACAAAGACCATAGGAAGCGATTATAAGGTATGTAACGTTTTCTTGCCTCCTAGTTCATTCAATAGTCGAAATCTAGGGAAAGAGTATTATTTTGTCTTGCTTTGTTCTAGATCCAGGTGGATCTAGGGAGATCGGTTTGTGTCCGCACTTACGGATTTATCCAATAACAAAATTGGCGACTCCACTGGGGATGTTTCCCATTTTCTTTGTGGTTTTTTGTGTTTTTCTGTGGCCATTTTCTCTGGTTTCGTTTTTCTCCTGTCCTATCAATCTCTGAGTCTTCAGGATATCCTGATAGACCTTCTGAGTCCAGAAGCCTTTGTCAATTTTGCTTCAATTTTCAAATTTTTGATTATGTTCAGGAATTCTTGCACTACACTTCATTGCAGCTTGCGAGAATTGGTAAGGTTCACACCCTGCCTATAGGTTTCAGTGTGAGGTTCTCACACCCTGCTCAAGGGTCACCTGCGAGAATCATTGATTCTCACACTGTGTAATATTGCTTGCCTGCGAACATGATTTTTCAAAATTTTGAAATTGAGTTTTGGTCTTTCTAACTACCCAGATCAGTTGAATTACCTTTTATGAGTTTCCTGGACCATTGATTGATTTATTTCTTACCTTTGTTTGCATGTCTGAACCGTCTTAGGGTTTCATGGCTTTTCTTGTCATTTGTGGCTTGACTTTCGTTTCTTGACTCTTCTTGGCAAAACCATTCTCTTTGACTTCAATTTCTGAGTGTGTTTGATTAGTTGAGAACCAGTGATTGGTTGAAGGTTAAGTTCGCTTGGTTTTCTCATTTGCTTATGGTTTGAAAGATCATTTTCTTTTGCATTTGAAAAGACTACATTGGTTTGCTCTTTATTTTTTCTTTCATTGAAAGAGTGGATTGGGTTATTTGCTTGTTTGTTGATTTGATTTTATGTACTCTTGCTGTCATAGTCTGAGTCCTTTTTGAAAAGTGAACAACAAAGTTTTTCTTTCAAAAAATTGTTTTTGTCTTTAGAAAACATTGAAAAAATCAAATTATTGAACTTGTTGAAGTATTTACAAATACACAATAGAGTATTTTCATTGGTGATTGTTTATATTGGCATTTGAATGGAAATTGTGCATTGTAGTTCAAGGTTGATCTGGAAAACTTTCTCTCTCTCCCATACATAGGATTCATTGAACAAAAAGTGTTATATTTCATTCTTATCCTTGCATTATTGGGTCAGAGTCATACAACATAAGTTTCATTTCCGTTACCTTTGAGTAAACAACAACTTTTAATAACACTGTGTAATCATAAAATTTATCTAGTAACTCTTTTCTAGGGCTCTTTTACACCAACATTTAGCTAGGCTAGTGCTTTGGAGTAGGAAGAGAGATACACTCTCCAAAAGCTCAAAACACACAATAACATCTTGAGTTAGTGAGTGTTAAATTCCATTTGCAACATCTTGTCCTGGGAATCCCTTCTCACACAAGGGTCAAGAACTAGGTCACATTGATGGTGGCAGAGTTACCCACCCTGCTTTGTTGAAATCAGTGTAGAGATTGCACGTATTACGGGGGTCACTCGGAGGTATACCCTTCTAGGCACCTTGAATGATTTCGGGCTAGATACCCTGCCCTTGCATGTGGATCGGACTGTCGACTGTTCCCCCAGGCTTTATTGTTGTTGGTGGTGACCTTCGTGGCCTATCCCTCTAGGTTCTTACCCGAGGTGACTGTGGAGGGGAAAGTCTTCACGGTACCTGGAATTGACGTTGACCAAACTCACTCGGGCTCCTTGGAGGGTATACCCACGATTATGTGTGGGAGCTTGCACCAGGGTGTAAGTCCGTTAAGCAGGTCGTCATCGTAACTTTTCCACCCTAGCCCCGCCCCTTCTCGTCTCGTTGTTGCGACATTGGATTTCATCACCAACTAGTGGCTTCAAAATTAGAAGGTATTGTTTGCTTGGTGTTGCTTCTTAGATTTTGTTTACTAGCGCGTGTTGTTTGTTTTTCAAAGTTGACCATAGGATTTGCTTCGTGAAGTTTGTCAATTGTTTACAATAGCTCCTCCACGTCGTTCACGTAGAATGCAGGGTTTATCTCCAGAGCATCTGGAAGGTTCACAACCCTTGCCCACAACCACACCTCGAGGCTCACCGATGCAGAGTGAAGTCCCAGTCGTTACCACACCTCACGTGGAACACACTGACTCTCTTGAACGTTTTTGAATTACAAATACTCAAGAGGATTTTCGAAATCCTAGTGATTCTCAACACCCTTTTAGACGATTGAATTCTTCTGGAGAATTAGTTGTTACTTCTTCTGGATCACCCGTTGGGCCTTTTCCCGGTGTAGAAGGCCAAGATCCTTTTTGGTCTACAGGTGATTTCCGTCGGACCCTTTTTAGTCCTGGTTCGCTTGTAGTCTCCGAAATCAACCCTCTAGTGTTTTCTGAGACAGAGACTGTACCGATGAATACCACTTATCACTTTACTCTCCCTGCTTAGATGGTCCATATCACGAACACTACGAGTGTCCCAACCGGATTCACTACAGCTGGTCTTCCTCCTATAAACACCCAACGAACGCCCAATGTCACTCCGACACTACCCCCCGGATACCATGCGTTGAATGCTTTGTTGAATGCTTTTGTTCCAGCACCTCTGCAAACCCCATCTGGTACACCTAGTGGTCCTTCTGGGTACCTTATTCCCGGTTTTATTTCGACACTCCCTCAATTTCCTTCTGGCAATCCTAATCCTAGCCGACATTCGAAAATACTAGAAAGATTGTAGCCTTGTTTCTTTTTAATCACGTCATAGCTCGTTTTGGTGTTCCCCAAGCTATCGTCACTAATCACGGTAGTCACTTTAGGAATTTTATGATGTCTGAACTTACAGAAAAGTTGGGTCTTCACCATGATAACTCAATGCCCTATTATCCGCAAGCTAATGGCCAGGTCGAAGCAATCAACAAAGTTCTTATAACTATGCTTCGACGGATGATAGGAATTCATAAAACAAGTTGGCACACAATGTTTTTTTTAGCATTGTGGGCATACCGGACATCTGTCAAATCCGCTACTGGGTTTACGCCTTTTCGATTAGTCTATGGTGTGGAAGCCATTCTTCCCATAGAATGCAAGATACCTTCTCTTAAGGTAGCTATCGAACTCTTACCCAACACTTCTGCTGAAGAAGAACGTCTATTGTATCTAATGCAATTAGACGAAACTCGACGTGACGCCACTCTAGTAATAGAATCCCAGAAGAAACGTGTCAAGGCACAATATGACAAGCATGTCAAACCTCGCATTTTCTCTGAAGGTGATCTTGTTCTTCTTTATCAACATGATCGAGATGTATTAGGAGCTGGGAAATTTGAACCAATGTGGCGAGGTCCTTATATTGTTCGCCGAGTTTTGGAAAAAGGAGCATATGAGCTGGTAGATTATGATGGTATCCCTTTGAGTGAACCCAGGAATGGGTTGTACTTGAATAAGTATTATGCATAAATCATCTATGCACTAGTACTTGTATTTTAATGTATCATACTTTGTGTGTGTTACTTTAGCTTTCTTTGTCGTTATACGGTCTCTGCCCTCATGTGACGTTGTGTTTGATTTCCAGATGTCGGAGTCTTCGCTACCCTATATTGGCTTTGCTGATGGCGCTAGCCGTAGTACTCGGAACCTTGCGTCTTCTGCGTGGGCAATCTATGCCCCAACAAATGAGCTTGTATCTTTACGAGGTGTGTGCCTCGGCCGTGCAACCAACAACATTGCAGAGTATAGCGTCGTTATTGAACTATTGGTTGATTCTATCTCACTCAAAATTCGTCATTTGGTTTTGCGACTTGACTCGCAAGTTGTGGTACTACAATTAAGTAATGTCTACTCTATTCGAAGTCCTACTTTATTATGGGTGTATTTAAGAATTTGCCTCTTGGAACGTTATTTTGATCACATTGAATATCAACATATTCCTAGATGTCTTAATACATTAATAGATGCATTGGCTAATTATGTATTGGACAGAAATTTGAATCATTTATAAATCAAACACATTTGAAATTCACACAATATAAAGTAACCAGTAGAAACCATCTGTATATATTATGATCAAAAGATTTTTTTACAAAACGTTTGTCCGAAAACCAAAATGTCAAAAATGGAAGCTTATAGCTTCTACAAAGTGACGTCATGGATGACGTTCACGATAACACACGACTGCCCTAGCAACCCTACAGAGCAGTTGACTCATAGTTGTTGATACCCCTACAGTGTGACGTTGATCGCGTCGTGGAACCTCTTCCAGAGTCATATCTGGAATGTCTACTGTCAGACCCTCTAAATTCTATTCCACCACCTGATAATCTTCAGCATACTGTGGTGCTGCTACTGCTACCTCTCCCCATTGTTAGATAGGAGAAGTGCCAGGGGGTCTATACGGTCCAACATCTGTGTTGTCAACAAACAATTTTGTATTAGTCTTCAGATGAAAATATAAAACAAAAACATTTGAATATGATAAAAATTCAAAAAAATTTAAGTGTGTCCTTCTTACCAAGGTCCCCCCATTGAGCATCCTTGGGCAATGCCAAATCCGGATCTCCTCGGAAATCCATCCCAGCATAAGCGTAGTCATCAACCATCAACATCTGTGGTTGAAGCCTGTCAAAGAACGTATCATCATATCTGATGATTGGTCCTGCTACGTGCCAGGCCATAAGCCGACACCATCTCAGCATCCATGGATCCCTAGGACCCGGTATGTTCCACTCCACCTATAGCATCAGTAATGGGACCTTCTCGAGGAAGAAGGATACCAGTAAATATCCATACCCAAATTGTTTCAGCTCACCTCGCCTACATTTGGTTAATTGTTTTTTGATACTGCGAAGCACAACATCTGCCCAGTTGAATACTCGAGGCTCAGTACACTCAATGGCGTACTACAAGTAGCTTTGTAATGCCATATGAGGAGAAGAACTCCCAGCCATCCGAGCTATAGTAAAAAGGATAGTATGAAGGGTTAAGTCTTGTACCCCCCAGATGTCCACTTTTCCTTTTTTCCTTTCTGCCTCGGGTACGCGGTATTGATTGTAGTACTCACTCATCTTTAGCCCGCCACCTCTACTACCTGTTAGGCTCACATAATATTCTCGTCGAGATAATCTGGTCAAGAAGTAAATGTCCTCTATGTCTAAGGACAATGTGTGGACTCCCACACGAAACACCTGCTGATCCGGGTCCCACATACGGATCAGGTACTCTAGTAGTCTGACTTGGGCCCTCATGCCTGGGACACGAAAGTATTTCAAGAGCCCACAATCTATCAATGCAGCTATGGTGGGAGGATTATTATCGGCCAAATGCATTATCCTCTTCATGTGTCCTTTCACGCCACTCAAGCACCATGTTGCTGGTCAAATATCTGCACAAGGAACATAAGAGGAAGATTAATGACTTTTTTCATGATCTGGATCTTTTTCATTGGCTAATAATTTAAAAACAATTTGGGCATTGCGGTTCTCGCAGGTGCCCCATCAGCACAGTGCGAGAACCTCGCAGGTGGCTTAAGGCTCACCTGCGAGAACGAATCATTCTCGCAGGCCCCGTATGGGTTGCCTACGAGAATGCCAACGCACATGTAGGGTTCAAAAAACAACTTGAAACTAAAGAATTAACCAATGAAATTAAAAATTTAAACCATGAAAATGTCAAGGATGAAGAGCTTGCCTTAATGTTGCAGACGGCTCATTGAATGGTATCTTGTAGCTCTCGCAAATTGACGCCAAATTCGGAGGGTAAAAAGGGGGTTTTGGAGCTCAATAGTGGAAATGTAAAATGATGTGGTAAAAAAGAGTTTTTATTCATTTTATTTACTTTTACTATATCATTTTGGGTTTTTAGGATTATTTATCAAACTAAACCCTAATTCCTAAATGTTATGTTGAGTGTATTTCTTGCAGGTGTGATGATTTTGATTATTCAATACAGGGTTATGGACATATTTTTCTTCGTTATGGCATGTTTTTGATTGTTTTTTATGGTTTTTACATAAAACCTCAAGCGTCATTTTTGTCCATTCTTGCGCTCGTAAAAAACATGAGAATGTGGTCGAGCATACTTTTATCACTTTTTCGGGCTCAACAAGGTTATACGAAAAAGGAACCCCCTTGGAGTCCTCTTTAATCTCTTTTTAGACTTTCTAAACATGAAAATATCGCCGAGCGACCTTGCTATTTTCACGCTCGCTAAAGTATTTGAAGTACGCGTCTGGTGAGCGATAATTTATTTCTTTTTCAGTCTCGTCTAGACTATATTATGAAAATGGCACTGAGCGAGTTCTCTTTTAAGTGTTTTTCCAAACTCTATAATCTTGAAAAACCTTTGAGTTTTCTATCTATGGACTCGTTAAACAAACATTTACAGACCCGTGATGGGACCAAACCACTCCTTCTTAGGGTTCGTTAAAAATACTCTGAGGGACTCGTTCGAAGGATAAGATTATATCAACAAGCATATGTTATCCTCAAGCTTGCGTAAAAATAAAGAGGTACTCGCCAGAAATGGTGGGGGAAAATTTGGGAAAGGGATATGTTTCATCTTCATATTGATTGGCAGTAATTGTCGCTCTTGAACATGACACCTCCTATTCATCATTTGAATCCGGTTTGGGAAATCCATTTGTCTCTCATTCGATTTTCTACAAGGTCATTCCCTGTTTCGTCTTTGAGTCAATGCTGCCAAATCATTGGTCGTGTCGTTCATATGTTCAAGAGAATTCCATCTGAAACCTATATTGAGTCGTCCATCTGCAGTTATCTATTCTCTTTGTGTCGGCCTTCCCTGTGTCAAGTCCAATTCACATCATACCTTGTTTCACCTTCAAAATCTGTTACTCATTTCGTGTCATTGATGGGGGATACATCAAGGCCCTCCTATGACGATTTTTGTTCCGTCGACTTCAGCTCATTATCTGGAATCAAGACTTAGAAATTATTAGGTACCTTGGAACTTGCATGCCTCAATGGCAGGTGTTAGCGTCGGAAGTCACTCCTGGATTGCTTGCAGGAGCAGAGCCCGACACCCATCAATTTAATGTCACGATTTGTTTATAAAAGGATGATCAAATGGAGATAAAGACTCGAGGAGACATTACTCTAACTCAGGGACTGTATCTGGTACGTAAAGAACAAAGGAGGTCTGGAATCCTAACTTCAGCCAGCGGGTTGATTAAAAGGTGAGCAGGTGGAAGACTTGGTAGGAAAGGTGAACAAACAGCTCTGGGCAACAGGATTACAGCGGTTTGTAGGGGAAAAAACTCTGAATGCAGGATCCTCCTGGTTCAGAGCTTCAAGAAACTGAAAGGGGAATTGACTGGATCCTCCAATTCCAAGTCATTCAGCGTTAAGGAAAACACAGGAACCGATTAGAGACTCCGTAACCATTACAGTGATCCATTACAACATCATCCTATAACAACTACAACTCGACTAGATCCTCCAATTCCGAGCTGCTCTAACACAGTATAACAAAGATGTAAAAGAAACTGGAATTCATAAGGCAATAAGTCTCAGAAGTCTATACATAACCAGAGAACAGTGCTTCATTAAAGTTTTACAACCGGGAGCTCAGCTCAACCATCGATCCTTACAAAAATGGCAAAAATGCCTACATATACTTGGAACTGACTTCGGTATTGAAAGTGAGATCACATCGTGAGTTCAATGCTTGACATTGAGGGGCTTCTCTGTTAGGCTACGCATGCAGACGTTGGGCAGAATGCCCATGCAGTCGTCTGTCAGACACGATCTTTGTCAGGAGGAACTGACAGCCTGTCTCTATGCACGCTCCTTTCTAACCTTCTATTTAAGGAAGGAGATGATGTATCACCCACCTTCCTCATTTGCATTAACTCATTCATCGGGACCTAATAGGCTCTGGTCAAATATTCATCTAAGAGATGAGGTAGCCTACTTTTGGCTGTCTATTGCTATGTTGGATTTCTGCAGGTGGACTCGGCTGGCCAATGTGGACGGAGCTGACAAGGCTGAGGTGATGGGCATGACAGACAGGACACTGGGTATGCATGGGCTCTTAGGAGCTAAAGGTGTAGATACGATGTGGCACAAAAAGATGATGTGGGGACAATAGAGGATATCTGGTGACTGAACAAGGTGGGGGGCAATAAGCTGAGGCGGAGGTGGCTAGGAGTGCAAGATGATGAAATGGAGGATACGTGTCATCGGGGTCTGAGAGGCAGAATGAAAAACATAAATGCCCCTTCCCCAGGCCTCTTTCTCGATGACTAGGCACCAAATCCGTGGGCCCGATTCTGGGTGCTATCAGAAATTCGGGGTTCGGAGTTTCAAAGTGCAAGAAATAAGGGGTGCCATTTCCCCGAAATTCGATACCCGATATGCCTACTGAATAACCCGATCCATAGGTCCTTCCCTTCACCCTCACAGCTTCGGTACCTAACCATGGTTATCCCTGACTCTTTATCAGGGTTCAAGGTTTCGCGGTTCTCGCTATCGAGAACTCCTCATGTCTCCAATCCTCGATTTGCGATGAGCTCCACCTCTATGCGCTAGCCCCTACCGTCTAGAACATGAACCATATGACCACTGCCTCCGTGTGACTGTAGTCAAACCCTCCATCGGAGTTTCGACGTTCACGATGACACGATGTTTGTGTTCACGGGAGTCGCGATTTTTCGATCCCCGATGGCTCCTTCCGTGCTAGCCCTTTGACTAGGACCTGGTCCAAGTGACCACTACCATATGCCCTTGACCATACTCTCCATCGTGGTTTCATGGTTTGTATTTTTGAAGTGCACGAATCACTCATCCCCAAGATCCCCGATATCCCGATGGCTTCAAGTTCCCCGATGGGCGCTTCCCTGTCGGGACTTTCCCGATGACGCCGATCTCTTGCCATGCATCCTTTCTCAGACGGATGGTCTAGATCTCTTTCGTTGTTTCTCTTGTCCATGATCAGGCTCACTTGACGTTTATGGCCACGGCCTTTGAATAAAACTCACCTGACCAGCTTTCAAAATCCCACTTCCACGGGTTTACATCAGAGGCCTCAAATCGGAGAGGAAAACATCCATGTGCAAGAAATATCGCTAACATTAGGTTCCATGGGGGATAGAGTCATCCCTGTGATGCTCTAAGGACTCATTTTGCAGTTCCAGTGCCTCGTTATTGGGCTATGAAGTCGTTATTAGGCTGCAAAAATAAAAATGAAAATGAACTAAGAAACAAAAAGGACAATATTTACAAACAAAGGAGCCATCTGAGACTCAAACAAAACATTTTTTTAGGAAATGCCCATTCACTGGGCTACTGAAAACTTCTTCACCTTCCAAATCTCACAATCTGTATGTGTTATTTGAGAAAGTCTCATAGATTCTAAAAGGCCCAATCCACAGGGCTTCAAATTTGTTGTGTTTGCCCTTATCTTGCTTAGGAGCGTCCCATTTCAGCACCAGGTCTCCTATCTAGGACCGCTCCTTCTTGGCCTTCCTATCGAAGACTTGCTTGATATTTTGCTGATGGTCCTGAATTTTGTCCACTATCTGCTCCCTAGCCTGTTGGACCTCTACTAGTTGATGAATCCTTCTGATCATGTCATTGGTCTCTTCTTGATAATCTTGGAAGAATCTCGCTACGGGAATGGCCAGCTGAGAAGGGAAGATGGCTTCGGCTCCATAGACTAAATGGAAAGGGGAGAGACCTATAGATCTCTTTATAGTCACCCGATCGGCCCACAGGGCGAATTTCAACTTTGAATTCCAAGCCCTTTTGTTGTATTCCAACAACCTTTTGATGATCCTTATCAGGATTTTGCTGGAGGATTCTGCTAGACCATTGCCCTGTGGATAATAAGGGGTGGAGTGAATCAATTTTATCTCGAACTATTCACAGAACTTGGCTAGTGGTTCAGACCCGAAAGCGGCTGCATTATCAGTGACAATCTTATTTGGACAGCCGAACCTTGTGATGAGGTCCTCCAAGAATCCCATGATTACCTTGTGGGAAGCACTCCTGGTGGGGATAGCTTCGATCCACTTGGTAAAGAAATCTGTAGCAGTCAGGATCCACCTGTGCTGCCCACTAGAGGAAGGGTGAATTTCTCCAATGAAATCTAGGCCCCACTGCTGGAAAGGCCCTGACACCACCACCGGATTTAACGACAGAGACCTGAGCTGCTGCTTTCCTGCAAATTTTTGACATTTGATGCAGGCTCTGACCCTTTTGCAGACATCAATGAACACAGTAGGCCAGTAGTACCCAGCCCTGAGGATTTTGTGGGCCGTGGCTCTCCAGAAATGGTGCCCTCCATACAGGCCACTGTGAAATTCAGCCACGACCGTCTCGGCCTCTGGTGGACTCATGCATTTTAAAATAACCCCCAGAGGGTCTTTCCAATATAAAACTTGATCGATCAGGAAGTATCTGACTGCTTTGATCTTGAGAGCTCTTGCTTTGCTTCTTTGCAGACTATCTGGAGGCCGCAGCTCCTGCAAAAAGTATATTACATCCTTATACCAAGGACATCGAGCCAATGGGGGCTCCCTTTGATGGTCTTCGTCAGGCAGTAGATCTTGCTGAATACCTGAGCATTCGTTGATGAAACTTATCCCCAAAGCTTGGAAATTTGCTTCAGCCAACAATTTGGCTAAACCTTGAACTTTGATCAATTTGGTGGGCCTTATTTCCAGGTCAAATTCCATAATTTTGGCTATCCATTTACTCCTTCTCCCGTCTATGTCAGGCTGAATAAGTATGTCTTTAACAGCAGCCGAGGGGACATAGGCGATGATTTTTGACTGCAGGACATAGGTTCTAAAATCTTTGAGATCTTTTACTAGAGCATAGACCTGCTTCTCCATAGTGTCATACCTGACTTCGGCGTCCCTCAATGCTCGGCTGAAATAAGCAATAGGCTACTCTAGCCCAATGTTGTTTGTCTGCAATAGAACAACAACCACTGTGTCAGGTGAGACAAAGGAGAAGATAAGGAAATCCTTTGAGTAGTCGGGACTGATAAGCACAGGAGCTTCAGTCAGGGCCTTCTTGATTTTTTCAAAGGAATGCCGCAATTGAGGAGTCCACCTTACTTTATTCTCTTTCTTTAACATGGCCGTTATAATATTTACCTCCTCAGCAAAGTTAGGCACAAACCTCCTCAGAAAATTAATTTTACCGAGGAAAGATTGGACCTCCTTCTTGGACCTCGGGATTGATAAGGCTTGTATCGCCTCAACTCTACTGGGGTCAATCCTGACTCCTTCTGTTGATACTATGTGGCCTAGTAACTTTCCCTCCTGCATGGCGAATAGAGATTTCTTGGGGTTTAATGAAATGCCAAACTTTCTGCATTTTAGGAAAACTTTCCTGAGATGACAGCAGTGCTCTTTATCATATTTTGAAAACACTGTGATGTCATCCAGATAAATGACCACGAATTTATCTCTTTCCTCGATGAAAGCTATATCCATGGCGCACTGGAATGTCACCCCTGCATTCATTAATCCAAACGACATCTTGGCATACATGAATGTGCCCCATGGAGTGGTGAACGTTGTCTTTTCCCTATTCTCAGGCAGAACGAAGACTTGATTGTAGCCAGAGAATCCATCAATCATGGACATCCTGGAAGCTCCTGCTACCCTCTGCAATATATGTTCCATCTTTGGTAGGGGGTAGTTATCCTTTCGTGAGCTCTTGTTCAGGTTTCTGAAGTCTACAAAGAGTCAGATCTCTCCATTCTTTTTCCTTACTGGCACCAGGTTGGCCACCCACTCTGAATATCTTAGTGGTACAATGATCTGAGCTTGAAGCAGCTTCTTCACTTCCCTCTCCATGATAGGCAACAACATAGGATTGATCTGTCTTAGCTTCTGCCTAAACGGATTTGCATCTTCTTTTAATGGGATTTTATGCTCGATGACAGAAATGTCATATGTTTTGAGGTCTTCTACATCCAGGTGAAAACATACGCAAATTTCCTCAACAGTCCAATGTATTCAGACCTATGCTCCTTTGTCAGACTTCTTGACAATTTGACATACTTGGGCTCACCCTCAGTGCCAATGTTGCACTGAATAGTACCAGCGTCCTCCTCTGAGACTTCTCCTTTTAACGATACATCATTTCCATCAAAAATTATTTCCAAAGGAACCAGTCCTTTGGGAATATGGTTGCTGGGCAGCTGTACAATGTCATGCTCTGCAATTTTATTCAGAAAATTACCCCCATCTAGATCTTCCTCTGAGGCGGCGTCTTGGTCAATGTGCATTTTTGAAAATTCCTCGACAGTCTCCAAGAACCTCTTGACCTCGAGATCATCCTCGAATACCTTCCAATGTTTGACGTTGTCAGGTATGGAGGGCCTGTATTTTACCTCTATATCATATCTGAATTTGGGTGGCAAGGGTACTTTGAAATTGCTAGCCGATGTAGCCAAGGAATCTGCCAAGGTGTTCTCCTCTCTTGGGATGAATGAAATGTTAAATGCTGAGAAGAAACTGTCAGCTAGGTCCCACACCTCATTTCTGTAGCTTCTGAGTCGAGGATGCTTAGCCTGATAAGCGTTTTTGATCTACTGGACCACCAACTCTGCATCACCGAACACTGCTACTTCCTGAATTCCCATTTCTCTCGCAGCTCTTAATCCCGGAACAAGAGCCTCATACTTTGCCACATTGTTGGTAGCTTCAAATTCTAATTTGTATGACAGAGATATGGTTTCCTGAGTAGGTGACACAAAAACCACCCCAGCTCCAGTGCCTTCCCTGGAAGAGGCTCCATCAAAGAACAATTTCCAGATGGGGGTGATGGAGGGAGGAAGTTTAGGGGAGATGGTGGGATGCTTTCTGAGTTTGAGAGGAGGCTCGAGGGCATGGGAGAGTTGTAGTAAAATGGAGCCTAAATCAATGTCCAAGGCAAAGATGGGATGGTTGGTAGGGTTGGCTTCATCACTGATTATGTAGGCCAATTGGGCTTCCCTATATAGTCTTCTATGCTCTCCTCCAAACACTGGGATAGTAGCATATGTGAGGTCCATCTGCAAGGTTCCCCCCAGTCGTTTTATCCAAGACCTTGACAACAACATACCGAACTTGGGAGGAACATCGGCCACTACAATATCCATGACCAGGCTTTTCATGGGCAGTTGAAACAAGGTCACAGCTAGGTCTTTAATAACTCCGAGACACTGAACTCTCCTGGAGTCAAAAGAATAGAGGTCATGATAGGCTCGGGTGACTTCTAGTCCTAACTCTTCCATGACAGTTTTGGGCATGAGGTTGTGAGAAGCCCCTGAATCCATCAAGCAGTTGTGCAACACTTTATCATGTATGTTCAGGGATGTGTATAAGGGAGGGGATGAATCATCTCTATCTTCTACCATGGGACCTAGGAAAACTGTTGGCTTTTCATATTGGATATTTATGGAGTCTGTGGGAAGGCATGAGGCTTCAGACTGTAAAAGCTCAGAGAAGCGTTTTTTAAATTCTTCATGTTTAATTAGCTCAGTGAGGGGCACAGGGATTCTGATCTTTTGAATCTCATGCTCGAAATTAAAAGAAGATGTAGGCTTTGGAATTTCTCTTATTTCAGGAACATGATTGTGGACAGTGGGAGAGGGGGGTTGAGACTTCTTACCTCTGTGACTGTCGGTTACTCCGTTAGCAGGATTTTCTGTTCTAGTGGACTGCTCAGGAATATCAGGTGCTGCTGTATTTTTGTTGGACCTCAGGTTATACCTGCCTCGGCCGCCACTAACCTTGTCTCCCTTGCTCAATTCATTCCACTGACTATCCATGAGAGACTCCTTGTAAGATGTTTGAGTGAGATGAGGAAAAGGAGGAGTGTCTTCTAAGAAGTGGATTTCAGGGTCAAGCTCACCTGTTTCTCTTTCCTCCTCATCGGCCACCAAGTTGTTCTGAAAAGGGGCCTGAATTCTCTGGTCTTCTTTGTATTTGTCTCTTTGTTCCCTTGGGAAGGCCCGTGGCCCATGATTATTAGATCTCCTGAAACCTCTACCATCAACATTCTGGGGATTTCTGTACATGGGTTTCCCTTCTAACTCCCACCTTTCCATCCTAGTAGAAAGTGACTTGAGTACCCTAGCTGTCTCATCTTCCTGAAGGGGCAGGAGAGAGGAACTGGATGAGGCAGCTTCAGGCCTCTGCCTGGATATGTTCCTACTAGCAGCATGCCTGAGTCGGTCAACAACCAATATATTAGACTCTACTTCCACGGCTGCATCCTGCATCTGAGCCAGAGTAGTAGCTCTTCTTTCCCTCAACAAGAGGTAGAAATCGGGATCAAAGGCACTAGCATAAGTAATCTTTGCAGAGGCTTCAAAGGGTTTTATCTTAGCAGGGATTTTGTTGTACATTTTATTAAATCTCTTGGAGAAATCGGAGACGGACTCTCCCTCCTTTCTCTTTAAAGACCCAAAATCTGTCGTGTAATACATGAAGTATTTCTTATCTCCCCACTGTCTTAAAAAGGAACTATATAAAGCTTCGATCCAATCAATAGATCTAGGAGGCAGGGCCTTAAACCATTTTCTAGCCTCTCCTTGGAGACTATGGACGAAAATCCTCATCCATACCTATGTGTGCATGATGTTATTATCATCTGTGAATCTGTAAAAGGCTTCTAGGTGCTCTTCTGCAGTTATGTCCCCCTCATCTGTAAACCTGGGCAGCTGTTTGAGGTAACCATCTGCTGGGAGGGCGTTGAGAGGCTGCGGTAGCACAAGGGGAGCATACCTAGTGGCTATAATGGCCTCCATTTTGGTCAAGGGGGGATTAGCACCAGCCATAGGAATATTAGGTGGAGGAGATCTTGGAGGAGAAGGAGTTCGCAAAGGGACTGCTGAGAATGAGCCTCGAATTGGAGTGGGGAACAAGAGAGGATCTAAGGAGAAGGCTAACGAGTTTGAGTTAGCAGGCGCTCCTCTTTGTGTAGGAGTGGGAAAATCTTCTGTGGTTCTGGGTCTACGCCAAGGAACATCTTTAGAGGAGAGGGAAGTGACAAGGATTTCTCCCTCCAATCCCAAACCAGGAGGGGAAAACTCAGCAGGAACACTCCCAAAATTTAGGAAATGGGAAACTGCAGAAACGGGCCTGTCAAATAACTGAGGAGGAGAAAAAGGAGCTCACACAGAAGGATATGGTGGATTACCTGATTCGGTGATGGATGCTTCCTCTTCAGAGGCCTTTCCCTTTCTGAGCACCGCCTCTGGATCTGTTTCAGGCGTAACTAGAGGCAGTTGTGGATGAGATCGCGTATGCCTGCCTCTGAAAGCCACAATTAACAGAGCAAGTTCTCCCCAGCGGAGTCGTCACAATGGAGTCGCCAGGTGCAAATTAGCAATCTTGAAAGGCTCCGATAATCCGATGCACCTTCGTATTCAGAGGCTCAATGTTGTTCTACCCAGGGAAAATCTTCAATTGCGTCCCCGGCAATGGCGACAGAAATGTTAGCGTCGAAAGTCACTCCTGGATTGCTTGCAGGAGCAGAGCCTGACACCCACTATTTTAATGTCACGGTTTGTTTATAAAGGGATTATCAAATGGAGATAAAGACTCAAGGAAACATTACTCTAACTCAGGGACTGTATCTGGTACGTAAAGAACAAAGGAGGTCTAGAATCCTAACTTCAGCCAGCAGGTTGATTAAAAGGTGAGCAGGTGGAAGACTTGGTAGGAAAGGTGAACAAACAACTCTAGGCAACAGGCTTATAGCGGTTTGTAGGGGAAAAAAATCTGAATGTAGGATCCTCCTGGTTCAAAGCTTCAAGAAACTGAAAGGGGACTTGACTGGATCCTCCAATTCCAAGTCATTCAGCGTTAAGGAAAACACAGGAACCGATTAGAGACTCCGTAACCATTACAGTGATCCATTACAACATCATCCTATAACAACTACAACTCGACTGGATCCTCCAATTCCGAGCTGCTCTAACATAGTATAACAAAGATGTAAAATAAACTGGCATTCATAAGGCAAGAAGTCTCAGAAGTCTATACATAACCAGAGAACAGTGCTTCATTAAAGTTTTACAACCGGGAGCTCAGCTCAACCATCGATCCTTACAAAAATGGCAAAAATGACTACATATACTTGGAACTAACTTTGGTATTGAAAGTGAGATCACATCGTGAGTTCAATGCTTGACATTGAGGAGCTTATTTGTTAGGCTACACATGCATACGTTGGGAAGAATGCCCATGCAGTCGTCTGTCAGACGCGATCTTTGTCAGGAGGAACTGGCAGCCTATCTCTATGCACGCTCCTTTCTAACCCTCTATTTAAGGAAGGAGATGATGTATCACCCACCTTCCTCATTTGCATTAACTCATTCATCGAGACCTGAGAGGCTCTGGTCAAATATTTATCTGAGAGATGAGGTAGCCTACTTTTGGTTGTCTGCTGCTTTGTTGGATTTCTGCAGGTGGACTCAGCTGGCCAATGTGGATGAAGCTGACAAGGCTGAGGTGATGGGCATGATAGACAGGACACTGGGTATGCGTGGGCTCTTAGGAGCTAAATGTGTAGATACGATGTGGCACAAAAAGATGACGTAGGGACAACAAAGGATATCCGGTGACTGAACAAGGTGGGGGGCAATAAGCTGAGGCGGAGGTGGCTAGGAGTGTAAGATGATGAAATGGAGGATACGTGTCATCGGGGTCTGAGAGGCAGAATGACAAACATAAATGCCCCTTCCCCAGGCCTCTTTCTCGATGACTAGGTGCCAAATCTGTGGGTCCGATTCTGGGTGCTATCAGAAATTCAGGGTTCAGAGTTTCAAATTGCAAGAAATAAGGGGTGCCAGTTCCCCGAAATCCGATACCCGATATGCCGACCGAATAACCCGATCCACAGGTCCTTCCCTTCACCCTCACGGCTTTGGCACCTAACCATGGTTATCCCTGACTCTTTATCGGGGTTCGGGGTTTCACGGTTCTCGTTGTCGAGAACTCCTTGTCTCTCCAATCCCCGATTTGCGATGAGCTCCACCTCTATGAGCTAGCCCCTACCAGCTAGAACATGAACCATATGACCACTGCCTCCGTGTGACCGTAGTCAAACCCTCCATTGGAGTTTCAACATTCACGATGACACGATGTTTGTGTCCACGGGAGTCGCGATTTTCTGATCCCCGATGGCTCCTTCCGTGCTAGCCCTTTGACTAGGACCTGGTTTAAGTGACCAATACCATATGCCCTTGACCATACTCTCCATCAGATTTTCGCGGTTCGCATTTTTGAAGTGCACGAATCACTCGTCCCCAAGATCCCCGATATCCCGATGGCTTCAAGTTCCCCGATGGGCGCTTCCCTGTCGGGACTTTCCCGATGACGTCGATCTCCTACCACGCGTCCTTTCTTAGACGGATGGTCTAGATATCTTTCGCTGTTTCTCATGTCCATGATCAGGCTCGCTTGACGTTTATGGCCACGGCCTTTGAATAAAACTCACCTGACCGGCTTTCAAAATCCCACTTCCACGGGTTTACATCAGAGGCCTCAAATCGGAGAGGAAAACATCCCTGTGAAAGAAATGTCACTAACAACAGGTTTCCTTGCTTTCGAAAGTGGGTTTACATCATTGACCCCTAATCGAAATATTTCATCGGATGTTCGACATCAACTCATTTATTCACACTCGATGGATTGTACTATGGTACCTTGGGAGTCATTAACATCAATGGTGATTTCCCTCGCACTTGTTAATGGTTTCATCAATGATCGGTAATCAAGTGGTTTCAAATGTTCGAATTCAACACATGTAATCACATGGCCAGATTCGTACTTTGGGTGACGAGATTGAAGACCCTGGATATTATCTTTGTGATCCAGGCTGTGATGGAGTATGTATAATTTGCGACACATAGATCCACTGTGTATGTTTCATGGCTATGTCGTCTTGATTTGAAATTTCTCGCATAGAACCACAGTGTATTCCGGTGGCTATGCTATATTTTGATGGCATGGATCCACAGTGTATGATTGGTGGCCATGACCGATGTCTATAATGTCATCATTCTGTGATTTGAGTATGGGAATGCCTACCTCAGAATTGGTATATATGATATTCTGCAGATGCTTGGTTTTTCGCAGGTTTCCAATTAGATGTGCTCCTGGTTCTCGACACACACATACAACTTACAAAGTCTATCGGCTGTCACTGGTTCCAACCTCATGCTTTGGGGGGCATTCTGTTACCCATGATTTTGGTCATCATGATGATGATGGTGGATTCAGACTCTTCATTAGAACTTTTTCCTGAGAAAAGTTACCTTCATCTCTTTCCATAAATCACTTTTTGAAGACCGTTCGCAGGCTGCTAGTATATTTGCCTGCGAAAATGCATGATTCTCGCAGGCTACTTTAAGCCAGGGTGTGAGAAGTTCGCACTGTGTTGAACTGCTAGGGTGCGAACTCTTTCTTAAGCAAGGAAAAAGATGAATTCTCGAAGCTTCTAGAAGGGAATCTTCTAGAAGGATGAGATGGCATTCAAATGATTATCTAAGTACTGGATCCCCTGATATTTTGGGATCATTCTTATCCAAGTAACTAATCCATTCTCTCTTATATATTGAGGGAATTCTCATGGAAAAGGTTAGAAGCAAACATGCAAGAGATTCATTGGAGAATTAGTGAAAAGGATTGTGTAAAGGACTGATGCTACAGCAGCTAAGAACTCCAACAAGTTTATCAAAAGTGGTTGATCTTCTTCATGCAAGTGAGCAAGTGTGTGTGTCAGAGTCAAGGGCCATCGAAAGGAAGTTTGCAACATCAAGGTTCAGGTTGTAATCCTTACTTTCCATCAATATGATATAGTAATATGTCCCTTTCCCATAAAGCTATTTCCACTTTATTGTATAACTCCTTGATCATATACATAGATTGATTGTTGAATAGATTGTGCTTTCTTCACTTTCGTTGGTTTGTGTTGTCTTGGTCTTGACTACACAAGAGCACTGGAGCGAAGCAGGAGCAACAAAGACCATAGGAAGCGATTATAAGGTATGTAGCTTGTTCTTGCCTCCTAGTTCATTCAATAGTCGAAATCTAGGGAAAGAGTAGTATTATGTCTTACTTTGTTCTAGATCCATGTGGATCTAGGGAGATCGGTTTGTGTCCGCACTTACGGATTTATCCAATAACAACCCTAAAATAAGGAAAGTGGGTAAAGTGACCTGGAAAAGGTTTTTAAGGAAGCTACTTGGAGAGTATAAATAAGAGGCAAGGCTCTCTCATTTAATACACACTTTATCATATTGAATATCTATAGGTGTCTGAGGTAACCAAGGATATATAAGCCTAAATTATGAGGGAAAGTGAAGAAAATAAGGCCGAAATGCAAGGAAGGATAAATTCTTTTTATGGTGCTTTATAAAGTATGTTATTTACAGGTCATATCACCATTTTCTCTATAACGTTTTTTCTATAATGATTCAAACCATGAAATTTCTATTCCATTGAGAAAACATATCCAAGTATCTATGGTAAAAAATTCATCTTGTGGGTTGTTGTATTTTTGGAGTTACACTCCGTGGAAAATAGCGTTTGTGGCTAGTTCTGAAACTAGTCAAAAACATGTGTTTCGGGTAAAAACATCACAACTTCTTCATAGTAGATCCAAATTCAGGGAGAAAAAATTTGTTGGTTAGGATATAGTCTTTGGTATTCTTTTTAACAGTTTTAGATCAATTCAAGAAATATTCCATGCGGGGCACGCTCTACATAGTCGCTCTCTAGAATACGACAAAATTCAGCAAGGTATGCCATTTTGGAGAGGTTCCAAGTAGTGACACCTGGAGTTATTTTATAAAACACACTAAAGAACATTGTATATCAGTTTCAATTCTTTATCCACTACAGGTACAAATTTATGATTACTTCAAGTTAGGGTTGTTGACTAATCCAAAACTAGGCATGTGAGACTAAAGAAAAGTTTGATGAAAATCGTAGTCTCTTGTTGTTAAAGTTAAGGAAGGTTTGCAGAAATGTGATCATATACACCAGGTCTATTACAGAGCTAAAAATCAGATTTGGATGATAAAATTGATGAGGGCTTTTGTTTGAGGTACATGTTGAGTACATGGTTGAGACAAGTAGTTGATGAGTTGGCACATACATGAGGTGTATAGTTGATGATATTGGTACATATTGATGAGTATTTGACACATGATTGGTACATACTTGGTACATTGTTGGATGCACTTATTTATGGTACAAGTTGATTACAGGTTGTTTGGTATAGGTTGGTGCATGGTTGATGCACTTGTTTATGGTACAGGTTGATTACAGGTTGAGGTATAGGTTGATGCATGGTTTAGATTTATTGGTACAGGTTTATAGTGGCATATCTCACAATGATAGTGTGACAGTGGTTCCATCATTCTACTTCTACTTCAGGGCGATTGGACGGGGCAAGGACAGGTGGTTGTAGCCACCTTTCGATTGTAGCCGGAGAACATAGGGGGTTGTAGCCTCCTTCTGGTTGTAGTAAGAGAATTGGGGAGTTGGATATTCCTTCAGGTTGTATCCTAAGAAACTAGGGGGTTGGAGCCTCCTTCTAGCTGCAGCTGGAAAAAAAAGGGAAGTTGGTGCTTCCAATAAATGTAATTCTTCAAGACATATAAAAAAAACATTATGCGGTTTTCTCCCACTTTGGCTTTCCACGTAAAACACTGGTGTATTGTTTATGTGTATGATTGTTCATTTGTTCATTGCTCATTATTGGATGATAATTCTACATTGACATAACACTTGGATTATTTCGTTAAAAATGATTAAATTTATCTATTACTAATTCACCTCCCCTCTGAGTAATCCAACAATTGGTATCAGAGCAGGTTCCTTCAAAAATCAGTTTAACCATTGAAAGGTAGATCATGGAGAGAAAAAACTTGTATACAGATGGAATACCACAATTTGATGGACAAAAGTATGCTTTTTGGAGCATAAGGATGAAGACATATATACAGGCACAGGGATTTGAAATTTGGCAATCAGTTGTAGATGGATACACAACACCAACAGTTCCACCAAAAAATAACAAAGCAGTGAAACTCGGCCAGAATAATACCAAAACCACAAATGCAGTTCTGAATGGTCTCAGTGAAACGATATTCACCAAAGTTGCACATTGTAAATCCGCTAATGAGATTTGGGACAAGCTTCAAAATATTTATGAAGGAGATACAAAAGTCAAAGAATCAAAGCTTCAAACTTACAGGGGTTATTCAAGAAGGCCTAGTGAAACACAGAGAAGAAGTTACAATAGGTTTGAATCTTTGAGAAATGAAGTGGAATGTTACAAATGTAAAAATTTTGGATACATGTCCAAAGAGTGAAGAATGAAAATCCCTCCTAAAGAACCTCAACATAATAACAACGGTCACAAATAGGAACCACAGAAAAGGACATGGATAAGAAAGCAAGATCAATATAGCAATGAAGAATGCACACTCATTCTACAAGCTAAGCAGAAGAAACGTGGTTGGTATGTTGATAGTGGGTGTTCAAAACACATGACAGGTGATAGAGACAAGTTTCTTACATTACGAAAGGAAAGAGATGGATCAGTCTCCTTCGAAAATGATGATTCAGCCAAAATCATTGGAAAAGGCACAGTCTGAATTGGGAACAAGAATGAAAAGGAAGAAAATGTTCTACTAGTAGAAGATATGAAACATAATATTTAAGTGTGAGTAAAATGTGTGACCAAGTTCATAAATAACTTCAAGCAACATCTATGTGTTAAGTGGAATTGGAAATGAAAAGTGTTATCTAGGAAAGGAAGATGAAAGTTGGCTATGGCACAAAAGAATGGGTCACATGCATTTTGATAACCTTGTCAAATTCAGCAAAAGAGAAGCAGTCAGAGAAATTCTCCAGATCATGAAGCCAACAAACACTTTATGTAAGCATTGTCAACAAGGAAAGAAAACAAAGACCAGGTTCAAATCAAAGGAATATTCAATGAAAAGAACATTGGAAATTGTGCATACTGATCTAGTTGGACCAACTACAAAAAAGGGATTGAAAGGTGAGAGATACTTTATATTATTATTTGATGATTATACAAGAATGACTGCAGTTTTCTTTCTCAAGAATAAGTCAGAAGCTTTTGAAAACTTCAAGATCTACAAGGAAATGGTTGAAAATGAATTGGACTCAAGAATCAAATGTTTGAGATCTGATAATGGAGAGTTCACCTCAAAGGAATTTATGGACTACTGCAACAATCATGGAATAAAAAGGCAATTCTCCGTTGTTAGGACACCTCAACAGAATGGAGTTGTTGAAAGAAAGAACAGAAAATTACAAGGAAAGAATACAAGTGTTACAATCTAAGATTGAACAAATTTGTGGAAAGCATCAATGTAACAATTGATGAAACATGCAGACAAGAATCAAAGGAAGAAAATGAATCAATGAAACAACCCTTAGAAGAAGAAGCAGAAGATGAAAAGGAAGTAGAAGAGGAAGATGAAGAGAATCCAACAGAAGCAGAAGAGCAAATTCAGCAAGTGTCTCCAAAGACACCCAGTAAACGAGTACAGAAGAACAATCCTTTAGATCAGATTATCAGAAACAAAGATGGAAGAGTTGAAACTAGAAGACTAATACGTTCACCAGAACAAACACACCTAGAACTATTATCTACAATTGAACCAAACTATTTTGAAGAAGCCAACAAGGATGAATTTTGGAATAAGGCCATGGATGAAGAATTGGATCAAATAGAGAAAAATGACACTTGGGAATTGGTTCCAAGACCAAAAAATAACAATCTGATCAGCACAAAATGGATTTTCAGGAATAAATTGAATGAATATGGACAGGTTACAAGGAACAAAGCTAGATTGGTATGTAAAGGATATGCCCAGATTGAAGGAATCGACTTTGAAGAGACATTTTCCCCAGTTGCTAGAATGGAAGCAATCTGTTTGCTTTTAGCTTATGCATTCTCCAAAAATGTTAAAGTATATCAAATCGATGGAAAATCATCTTTTCTAAATGGGGAACTTGAAGAAGAAGTCTACATTGAACAACCAGAAAGATTTCAGTTGTCAAAGAACACAAATTATGTATGTAAATTAAAGAAGACCTTGTATGGTCTAAAACAGACTCCTAGAGCATGGTACTCCAGACTGGATAAGTATCTGCAGCAGGCAGGGTTCAGAAAAGGAAGTGCAAACAACAATCTCTACATCAAGGTAAGTCAAGGTAATATTTTATTAATTGAAGTTTATTTTGATGATATTATTTTTGGTAGTGATGATGACAGGTTAAGCCAGAAATTTGCAAAATATATGCAGAAAGAATTTGAAATGTCATTACTTGGAGAAATATCCTTCTTTCTAGGACTTCATATACATCAAAGCAACCAAAGAATTTATATTTCTCAAACCAAGTATATCAGAGAAATGCTAAAGAGGTTATGAATGGAAGATTGCAAACTAGTTATCACTCCCATGCAAACCAGTTGCAAGTTGAGCAAAGATGATGATTTGAAGTCTACAAATCAAAGGAAATATAGGTCAATGATTGGTAGCCTATTGTATGTGACAACATCCAGACCATATGTAATGTAGGCAGTTGGATAGGTGGCACAATTTCAAGCAGCACCAAAGGAATCACATGTATTAGTAGTGAAGAGGATTTTTAGATATCTCAAAGGAACATAAGAGTTTGGGCTATGGTATCCAAAAGGAAAGGATGTATCACTAATTGCCTACACATACACAGATTGTCCAGGTTGTATTGATGACCGATGAAGCACCAGTGGAGAAGAGTTCTACTTGGGTGAGTGTTTAGTATCATGGATAAACAAGAAACAATCATCAGTATCTCTATCTACAGTGGAGGTCGAGTATATTGCAGCAACAACATGTTTTACACAGGTTCTTTGGATGAAACAAACTTTAACAGATATACAGGTTGAGTATGATGAGCCCATTCCAATATATTGTGATAATACAAGCACCATCAGTATCTCAAAAAACCCGGTGATGCACTCCAAGATGAAGCACATTCCAATCAAGTATCACTTTCTACGGGAACATGTTGCAGAAAAGAACATCAGAGTTGAGTATGTGGACACAAAAGAACAAGTGGAAGACATCTTTAAAAAACCACTTCCACGGTAAGCCTTTGAATATCTTCGCCAAAGAATTGGAGTTATTTCTACTCCAAAATGAATGCTTTTAGAATGTTTTTTGAATGCTTATCTTATATGTTTTAGATGTACATGAGGAAGCACCATAAGAGGATAGTTCAGTCAGGGGGAGAAACCCCGGATGGAAATATACAATTGCCATTGATGACAAAGGGGGAGAGATTTATCATATGCAAAGGACAGAGGCATGGTTCCAAGGGGATCATATTTAGCAAATGCAGAGGACAAAGGCATGGTTCTAGGGGGAGCATGAGTGATATGATTTCAGTATTGCATCATAGTGTTGCCATCAATGCCAAAGGGGGAGATTGTTGATTAAGGTTGGTTGTCATTGATGTTAACCCTTGAAGAAAGCCCGGTAGCACAAAGGTTTGGGTAATGGACCCACGTTTGTTTGATGTAAATATGAATCATTATTGTCTTTTCATGGTTGATAATAAGTACAGATGGATGAACTCCAAAGTGGTCCCCTTATGGTGAAATCCCTCATGGGAAGACGCTTTGTGAATTGAGTTATCCTAAGAAGTATGGTTAGAGAACCCATGATTAATTGTGGAATAATGAGATCAAGGTCAGTGATTTTTTTAGTGAAACTATCCTAGATGGATATTGTTTGTCATTCCATTTTCGATGGTATGTGGAACGTCACATAAATCCTCACAGTTAGAGAGTTATGGCCATAAGAAGTTGGAGACCCCATGTTTGGGTAATGGACCCAAGTTTGTTTGATGGATAATGGTATGCGTTTTGATATATTTTCAGGTAATACTATTATATATGGATAGTACATGTCATTCCATTTTTGGTGGTATGTGTAACGTCACATAACTCCTCACGGTTTGAGAGTTATGGCCTTACGAAGTTGGAGGACCCTCATATGTCATCTAGAAGCCCCATAAGGTCAAAGTAGTCAAAGTGGTTTAAGAGATTTTAGAAGGTAAATATTAAAGTGAAGTGATGAGTGTACTATAATTCAAAGTGAATACAAACTAAATTATTTAAATAATAAATTTAATGGAGAAATTAGAAGTGGGTTAACCCTAAAATAAGGAAAGTGGGTAAAGTGACCTAGAAAATGTGTTTAAGGAAGCTACTTGGAGAGTATAAATAAGAGGCAAGGCTCTTGCATTTAATACACACTTGAGCATATTGAATATCTATAGGTGTATGAGGTAACCAAGGATATCTAAGCCAAAATTCTGAGGGAAGGTGAAGAAAATAAGGCCGAAATGTAAGGAAGGATAAATTCTTTTGATGGTTCTTTCTAAGGTATGCTATTTACAGGTCATCTCACCATTTTCTCTATAAAAAAATTTCTATAATTATTCAAACCATGAAATTTCTATTCCATTGAGAAAACATATCCATGTATCTACAGTAAAAAATTCATCTTGTGGGTCGTTTTATTTTGGGAGTTACACTCCGTGGAAAATAGGGTTTGTGGCTAGTCCTGAAACTAGTCAAAAGCATGTGTTTCGGGTAAAAACGTCATAACTTCTTCATAACAGATCTAAATTCAGTGAGAAAAAATGTGTTGGTTAGGGTACATTCTTTGGTATTCTTTTTAATAGTTTTAGATCAATTCAACAAATATTCCATGCGGGGCACGCTCTACACGGGCGCTCTCTAGAATAAGCCAGAATTCAGCAAGGTATGCCATTTTTGCTATAAATCATTTTTTGATAGGTTCCAAGCAGTGACACCTGGAGAAATTGTATAAAACACACTGAAGAAAATTGTATATCAGTTTCATAGCTTTATCCATTACATGTACAAAGTTATGATTACTTCAATTTAGGGTTGTTGACTAATCCAAAACTAGGCATGTGAGACTAAAGAAAAGTTTGATGAAAATGGTAGTCTCTTGTTGTTAAAGTTAAGGAAGGTTTGCAGGAATGTGATAATATACACCAGGTCTATTACAGAGCTACAAATCGGATTTCGATGTTGAAATTGATGAGGTATTTTGGTTGAGGTACATGTTGAGTACATGGTTGAGACAAGAAGTTGATGAGTTGGCACATACATGAGGTGTATAGTTGATGATGTTGGTACATATTGATGAGTCATGGTTGATGAGTAGTTGACACATGATTGGTAC
>JZKD02S1864917.1:815133-830105 GCA_000966675.3 Picea glauca | reverse complement strand
AACACCTCAATACCCGCCGGCATATGGGGGCACTCCTTATTTCCCCCCACCCCCTTATCAACAGCCATATCCTGTTGCTATACCTCCACCCATTAGTGGACCACCACCGACACCTTCCATACATCCACCTATTCCCTCAACCAGTGGTACCCCCTCAACATCAGCTCATAGTACTAGTGAAAGCACGACGCCTTCCTATGTACCCTATGGATCGGTACCACCACAAAATCCATACTTTCCCTTTCCGGGTCCTCCAAAACCCATGGATCCCCCACATCCTCATGCGGGGGTAAACTTTGTTCAACCCTCTGCTGCTCAACAATACCAAAATTTTGAACAGTTGAACACAGCCAACCCAACTCACCCTTCGAACAATGCCAAGAAGAAAGGAAGGAATAGGAATAACAACAATCCTGGTCAAGGCGGGAATCAACCCCCACAACATCCACCCACTGGGGACAATCAGAACCAAGGGAACCAAAACCCCCAAGGGGGAAATAACAACAAACGCCAAGGGAGGAATACTGTTAAAACCATCCACCCTTGTTCTCTTTGTGGTGTGTACAGTCATTACACTCACCATTTCCCCCAGATCGCTGATTTCAAAAGGTTGAAAGACTCTGGAAGCCTCCCTCCTTCTCCTGCGCAACCTGCCCCGCAGCAAGCACAACAACAATATGCGCAACAACCCCCTCCCGTCATGCTGCAAAATCCTATCCCACATCAAGGTGTTATAAACACCCAACAGGACCCGCAGCATCCCCCACCTCAGGTGGGCCAATACCACAACCCCAACACTCCAGCAGACCGAACGATTCTCCTCACCAGTGAGGAAGAAATCCTTCTGCAAACATGCAATCGTCAGTATCCTACAACAGCTGAGTCTACTCCTATATCTCCAGAGACAAACCCTACCCTGACGAGACCTCCGTTGGCAATCCCGCGCCCTTCCGCTGAACCACCATTATGCATCCCTCGCATTCCCTTGCGTAGGAATGTTCACAACCCACAAGCTAGGGCCGCTCATAACTATAGCTTAGTAGATGACTTAGCACAATCCCCGGCTACCATGTCAGTTTTGGAAGTACTCCAGACTTGTCCCACTCAGTGGAAATCACTACTTTCTACCTTGGGGGCAGTTGACCCCGCCGATACTCGACTCATCACCTTTGACCTTGATAGTTGCGAACCGCATCTTCCCGCCGCAGTTGCCATTCAACTACCAGTAAAAATACAGAACATCACCGTCCATCGGTGTATCATTGATGAAGGGGCATCTACATGTATCATGTCCAAAACAGTATGGCAGAAACTTGGTTCCCCGGAACTCATACCTTCCGCCATCACATTACGAGCTTATGACGGATGACCATCATCTCCTAAAGGGCTCTTCTAAAATGTCCCCGTGGAATTCGGGGGGAAAACGATTCTCATTGACATTGAAGTTATCGACGCTCAACTCGATTACAATATCTTGTTTGGACGTAGCTAAATGTATGCTATGAAGGAAGTGGCATCATCAGTCTTTAGGACAATCATGTTCCCCCACAACGGAATTATTGTGACCATTGACCAAGTCTCGCATTAAGAGCCTAACCCATCTGCCAATCTCGATACCATTCTTCCTCTCATTCACACTAACAAAGACGTATATCCACTCATCGAGATGGGTCCTAGTATTTTCAAAGATCCATCCTTGTTAGGGACGTACCATGGAGCACCACCACTCCTTCCCCCTAGCCAAGTATGCGTCATTTCCTCTAACGAAACTCTCCAGGAGGATGCTCGTCCTCCTCAGGAGGCTTCAGTCATTCCTGACGTCTCAACAGTCGCAGCACCACTCCCACAAGAGCCTCCTGCACACTCGTCGACCCCTATGATCCACGAATCAACACCCCCTCAAGCGCCTAGTCCCATTTGGGAGACAGTTCCCTGACCCCTCACTCAAATTCCCTTATTTTACCCTCCACCTGGTATAGAAGCTTTCCAGGTAGCCGCAACGCTCACACTACCCAATATGGTGCTAGAAATCCCAGTGTGGTACTTACATCCACCTGAGTTGGTCCCTCGCCCACAGGAAGGACTCCCCATGATGATTCCTGTCCTCACTCCCACTACCTCCACTACCCCCATACTCCCTACCCCCCCTGCTATAGCCGGGGGTAGGCAACCGAAGAAGGAGCCCACAGCTCCACTTCCTCCACACATCCCACCACCTTGCGCCTTGTGTGACAAAGAGGGTCACCAAACCAACAACTGCCCATCACTACCAGAATTATGGAATTTGATTCCCCCCAATCCAACCCCCACACCACCCATTACTACTGCTACCACTCAACCTTCTAGTAGTAAAGGGATGAGGACCAAATTCGCGTGTGCCATCTATTCTGAGTAAGGCCATTACACCCATCATTGTCCAACCCTATCTCATTTCCGGCAGGCATTAGCTATCATAAGCCAAGACTTTCAGAACAACCAACGCCCTGCCACGTCCTCCACAAAAAAAATCACTGACATTCTCTATGTCACCACTTCAGTCAATGAACACATGAGATGCCCTTGCTCTCTTTGCGATTCATTGGCTCATTTTACCTACCAATGTCCTATGATCATAGAACATAGGCAACGTCAGTTGGCCCTGCTGCACCGACCCGCAGAGGTAGTAATTGACCTTACTTCGTCGCTAGCAGATCTCCACGTCATTTCCCCCAAGCCCGAGGCACTCCCTACGCCTCCATGGTTCTTAGATGACGTATCTGAGGATTTTCCCCATAAACCACCCAACTCTCCTACCCATTCCTCTACGGAAACTCTCCATCCCACCACCACGGGTACCCCTCAGTACCTCAATATATGGTTTATGTCGAGTGAACCCTCACCCTCTCCTAGCATTACTCCCTTTGTTTCTTCAGCAGGGGGCAACCACACTATCACTGAGCTCACTCCTCACGATCCATTATATTCTCGTCATTTCCAATGTGATGAAGAAATACTGGAAGAGCTACAATGCCTGGACTCTCCCTGGGATGCACTACATCATCGTGCTCTCTTCCTTCCGCAGGAAGCCCTCATGCCTCCTAGCCACAATCCCATTTACGCGGTCGAAACCAAAGATTTTATCCCACCTGGGCCTATCGATTGGTTCAACAATCCCATTCCTGCACTCGGCACTTTTGAAGAAGGTAATCTGGCCCACATTTCCCCCACCATCAAAGTCGACATTTCCATTAAAGATGGCATTGTCAAAGAAATCATCATTGGAGCAGCTTGCACTCCTCAGGAAATCGCGGCATATAAAGCCCTCTTCCAAGAATATCGGGATATCTTTGCCTGGTCATACACAGAGATGCCTGGCCTAGACCCATCTATTGTCGAGCATCGCATCGACACCTGGCCTGACATCACACCAGTTCGCCAGAAACAGCGACCGCTACACCCAGCCAAAGCCGCGGCTATCAAAGCCGAAATCGACAAATTACGTACGGTCGGATTTATTTACTCCATCGCTTACACTTCATGGGTTTCCAACCCTGTACCCATCGACAAAAAATAGGGCACCATTCACGTTTTCACCGACTTTTGCGGTCTCAATAATGCATGTCCTAAAGACAATTTTCCAACGCCCTTTATCGATCAAATTATCGATGACTGCGCCATCCACGAGGCTCTTTCCTTTATGGACGGATTCTTTGGTTATAATCAAATTCAAATCCACTCAGTTGATCAATATAAAACCGCATTCATTACCCCGTGTGGTACGTTTGCATATCGTGTCATGCCCTTCGGCCTCAAAAACGCTGGCGCAACTTTCCAGCGGGCCATGACATACATCTTTCATGATCTGGCTGCAATCATCCTCGCCTACTTGGACGACCTCACCACCCGATCTAAGAAACGCACCCGAGCGCACCTATTCACCATACAGGAATGCTCTTGTGCGCGCCTGTACACCCCACAGGCGCGCCCTAGTACGCGCCTGTACACCCCACAGGCGCGCCCTAGTGCACGCCTGTCCACCTCACAGGCGCGCCCCTAGGGCGCGCCTTAAATTCCACCTCACGTGCACCACTGCGCGCTTATTCAGTGGATAGGCGTGCACTTATGTGCACCTTCCACTGAATCACCCGTGCATGTGGGCCCACATCCTACCAAAAAACCCCTTTAAACCCCTGTACGGCCCCCCATACCTACCCTGCCCAAAAATTGGAAACCTATTTCTATGTAGGATGATCAGACCACTAACCTGAAACTCGCACGCCGTCGATCGGGTACCTCGTGCTCCCTGAATCACTCAATCTCCTATGAATCTGCTCATCCAATCACTGTAGCAGCAGGTACAAATGAGGTGGAAATGTGGGCCCTACAGCTATATATAGGCCTTTTGCCAAACTTCCCCTCACCATTTCAAGAGCCCACGGTGTCCATTTTTCGAACCGTCTTCAGCCACGGGATCAGCATCCCGCCACCTATGTCACAGCTGTCCTTGGGCCACTTTTCATTCTGAGCCCCCAGGGCACCTTTTTTATCATGGTCAGGTATGCATGCGCATTGTCCCATTTGTCTAAATACATGCTCATGTCTTCGATTCTCTTCAGATATTGTTCACTTTGGGTATTTGGTTTTTCTATGTGCAGGTACTTGATCATCATCTCTCCACGTCATTCCTTCAGGTATATACTCAGCACTGGCATGTAGTCTCTCCTGCTGTATTGCATTTACATTTCCAGTCACACCCTCTGATATTGGCCTTTAGGACACCCATTTCCGGCTCTGCAGTACTCACATCTCTATTTTTCATCTACGGTACTGGTACCCGATAGCTTTCTTACCCACATGAGTTGTCTCATTCATAGCACCTTTTTTCACTCTTGATACTCATGTTGTTCTTCATTACCCTTTAGGGATGGGAGTCCTGGTAGTATTTCATCATGTTTCGAATCAACCACATACTTCTTCTCCTCATTTTGCTAGCTTCCCATATGGACTCCCAGATCATCGCTTTATGGTTATGTTCTTTTTTACCTGCACCTCCGCAGGATCATGAACCCACCATCAGTTTTCCCATCTGCGAACCTATCTTCGTTTCACCTACCTCATGCAGAAACTCACCAATGGGGGCCCCCCCCTTCATCAATTTTCCAATAAATTTTTTCCCTCCCTGGGGCACTCATTTCAAACTAGGGCACCCGTTTCTGTATTTGTACTTTTTTCCACAAGTATTTATTATTTCTTGTACAAATGCCTTTATTTCCAGTTATTTACTTTTGTCGTCACCGTTGGTGATCTGCTTTCCTTTTGGCCACATGAAACCCATGTCACCCTTGGTTGGAGCATTACTTCTCATTTACCCTCGCTGGCATCATCTATATCTTCGGAGTACTACCCAGGTCACTTACCTCTACCCTCTGAATTTGTTCACCTTGTCCTGCCTCTGGCACAACTTATCCTCGGTCTTGGCGTCCCCCTGACACTCAACCTTGTCACACGGTTGCAACCACTATTTGTCTCATACATTCTCCAGCCAAGGGAAGTCTTGAGTCTTCCCACTTCTTGACTTCGTCCATGTACCTCTACCACTTCCCTACCTCAGTAGATTCCATGGAGCCCTTTTTCTTCTGGGAGTTGTGTCCCCCTTTTGTCGACATCAGCACAATTTTCTAGAAGGGCGACAGTATCTTGATTCTCATTTCCCATTCAATGAGAGATCTCAGACGACACAGGGGGAAACACCATTGCTCCCTGATATCGTTGACCCCCACAACATTCGATGCCAATACTTTCTCATGTTGCAGTGGGTCTTACTTTGCGACTGTTGCAGTTTTTTTTATCAGTTGCCGAAGACCTCTGAACTTGGTAGGGCTATCAATGCCCACATCATCGTCACTGCTTATTACCGCGATCATTGCCTATTGTTCAGAGTACGTTCCGTTGCCGAATTTTCTTTTACCTTTATCATTACCGCCCCCAAGGGCGCTGCAGTCGTCTACACCAACCCTTCAGTCATCTTTTTTCAGAGTTACATTACACGAGTATGGGGCATGCCCGCCTCGTTTGTACACACTTGTATATTATTATGCACCTTGTGGAAGGTCGGGTTCTACAGGTTCCTTTCTTCTCCAAAGGATTGCTCTACACGGTCCCACTCTTGCTCTCTCTTACAAAACCATTCTCAATAAAAGAAACTTTGATGGATTTCGGCTATACGTTTTGCTCCTAACCTCATCCATCAGGGGGCATCTGTTATCACTGAAATTTCGTTCGCACACGGCGACAAGAACTCCGCATCGTCAAAACAGAAAAGAAGTCATTCATGGCACAAAATTAATTCCACAGCATGGAAAAAGGGTCAAAAACTATACAAAATGACCAAAAAATTGAAGGGCACTTTACAGAACCCGGGTGCGTGCGCATATGCGCGTAACAACAACGTACAATGCGCGCATAAGCGCATGATGCGCGGATGTTGGGAGAAAAACCCGCACACCTACTAAACGACACATTTATTGAAATTGGTTGGCCTCCCAACCACTAATGGATTAGCTCCCAAGCCGATTTGACATCAAATATGAGATGAATCCGCATGGTAGGCTGGTCAAAGACCTAATTGAGCCCTAAAGAGCCCCTTTTCACACCTCAAAAGGGTTACATAATCACCCAATTCCATGCTATAAAAAGCCATGAAGAACCATCACTTTCTCAAGGAATTCCATGTATTGTTATGCTGCCAAGATTGTTAAGGACTCATTCTTTGACAAGAACACATAGGCATCATTTCACAAGAGCTATCCACCTCTCTCTTGAGTGGATAAGATAGGAGTTCTTTCACCCACATTTTCATCTTTTCATTGTAAGGAGAGCAAGCTTGTGAGGGCCTCAAGAACCTTCCATTGGAGAAAGAAGGGACCCAAGTCCCCTTTCTTCATTGTGCCTTTGGATTTCATCAATAGATCAGCTTATACATTGGTGATATTGATCCATTTGTATTTATTTTTTCATTTTTTCATATGCTCATAGTTTTAGTTTGTTTTAGTTTAATTCTTGTTTATAACTTTGTAGTTTCTCTTTCTAACCTTTCCTTTTACATTTGTCATGCCTAGCAAAGCCCAACTGGGCATGTAAGCACCCTTTATTTGCTCATCAAGTGACGAATTGGGTGCAAACAATAATGATATATCAACCTCAAATACTTTATATTCATAAAAATGGGTTACAAAGTATAGACGATATGGTTCCCAAAATAACTCTCTTGAAATTTCTAAAAAATATCTAGTTTATTACATATTATCTGAAATTTAAATGCTTTTGTCATAAAGACTGGGATTGGGGCTCCTGCAGACCATAAATAAAAAATATATAAGAATGAATTTTGTATAAGGAATAAAGTGGGCGTCGGAAGACAGTAAGACCTCGTAAGAAGAAAAAGGAAATTATCAATCTTCGGTTAAACCTTTCTATTTAAAGAGGTGGAGTAACTGGATGAAGGACTTGATAAAGAAAGAAGGATGTGATCAGTATGAACTTACTATGATGGTATCTCTCTCTTGTCACTTACTTGTCGATGTCCTTTTATTGCTTTCATCGATGGCTACAGGAACCATCTCAACTGCCTTTTTCCCTTCGTCGGTCAGTGTGTCGATAGATTTTTTAAAGCACTCTTCGATGTAGCTTCTCATTGGTGCCACGTTGATTTCATGATGGATTTTTATATTGAATAGCTCACCCTCCAAGTCCCTTAGATCAATGGAAATTTTACGCAAATATTCTTCAATATCTTGATCTTTTACTGAATAATCCACTAGCCAGTTGTCCATGTCATCTTCATTATACTCAAGAATGCCATAGAAATTTTCAAATGATAACCCTTTAAAGATCTCAACTTGTTCCTCAAAGGATTTCATGGTTAGGAACAACGAGTTGAGGATCAATTTGGGGTATTGGACCTCATTGGTGCTTCCGGCTAGTTCTATCTTAGTCAGCCTCTTGAAAAGTTCTTCCTTCTTCAATATAGCTTTGTCACATGCTTGGACAATGATATTCAAGTTTTTAACCTTTTCCTTCCAGCATGCATTCAGTTGTTTTATCCAGTTTGGAGAAGGGAGATCCTCCTCTCTTCTTATCAACTCTGTCATATTGGTAACTTTAACATGGAAGGGTACGACTACATCAAGGTAAAATCCCTCTTCATTTTTCAAATCCTCCTGTAAATATTCATGGAAGGCATGTTTCATTGAACCAAAAGAAACCATGTTCTTTGACATCTCCCAAGCCTCTATAATCAGTTCCATTCTTTTCTTATTGTTATTCTCCACATAGTCCCTGGCTGATGTGAGTAGGATTGAAGATCCTTTCATTTTAGTTGTAGTTGTGGTAGGACGAATCATTGCTAAAGGGCTAGCAAGTACTGGAAGAGGCATTAAATCTTCTTCCAATTCTTTGATTCTTTCCTTTAACTTGGTGTTCTCTTCTTCAAGGCCTCCAATAGAATCATATAAAGAATCTCTAGTTTCTTGGTGAATTCGGGAAATTTGGGAAGGCCACATGTTCCGTAGGTTAACCTGTGAATGATATTTCCACTTTTTACTCCTTACATCGCGTTTCTCAATAATTAAATTTTTGGACTTGCTGTCAAAAACATGGCTCTGAAATACAAAATACTTTTCTTCATCAAAAGTCTCACTCTCAATTATTTCCATCAGAGGATTTTGGTGAGTCATGTCCCCTAGATGATCAGTGTTGGGAACACTTTTTCAATATTAGTCTCGAGTTCCATATCTTCAAGGGAGAATCCGTGGATGTCACTTTTGACTTGAGGTTCTTCCTCTTCTTGCACAATATTTTTTCTTTTCTTCCTCAAGGGAAGTTTATGGGATCTTTCAATTTTTCCCGAAGGAGGGTTCTTATCTCCTCCTCCACCTAGGTCGCACCAAACTCCTTAGCCTATGATCTAACCCTTTGGATCGAGTCTCTCCCTCCTTCTGGAGCTCACTAGGTTAATGACTCATACAATTCTTACAACCTTCTCTCTCTCTATCTATCTGTGTCTCTCTGCACCACCAACACCCCGTCCTTCTAGGTACTACCTATTTATATCCTTGTCTCATCATCCCTTACAATACCTTACAAAAACCCTAACCCTAGCGTTGTTAGGTCTTCCTTGCATGTGCGCCTCGCCTTCTCTACTTGCATGTGTTGTTTTTCCTTCCAGCTATCTTTTTCCTCCTTGCATGATTCTCTTCCAAAAATAGCCTTTCCTCCTAACTAGGCTTGCATCCAACAGGCGCCCAATACTGACATGTGGCTCGTCCCGATCCACCTAAACTTTTTGCGCTTCTTCAATCTCTCCTGCGAGAGCCTGGAACTTCTCTTTGAGTTCCTTTGCTTGTGTTTGAGCATGTGTGGTATTCTCCCTGAGTGCGTCCAATACCTACACTGCAATATCGGTGTTGATCATCTCTGCACACTCTGCTTGGTTTTGTGCCATGTTATTCTTTGCGTATTTTTTCTGCACAAGGAACTCTGTTTCCCTCTCTTGGAGAGGTTCCATCTGAGCTTAGATCTCCTTCTTTTGTGTCTTCATGCCTATGCGTTCTGCTTGTATCTTCTTCATATCCTGTGCTCCTTTGATGCAATTAGTGATCGACATTATCTTATGCCTCTGCTTGAGGTCTTGGATAGTTGCACTTATATTCTCCTCCTCTTAGTCCCACTACTGGACATGATGATCCTCCTCCAACTGTATCCATAGTTGTAATGATTTATCAAACAAATTGGCAGATGCGCTGACTTGTCACTCCATCTCCTCTATCTGTGTTGTTGCTTCCTACTTCCTTTGCTCCTTCACCTCTAGGGGAGTGGTAGGTATGAGTTGTTCCTGGAGGTACTCGATATCCTACCTGTATTGATCTATTGTCTACACAATATAATCAATATTTTGCATCTTCGTGAGCTCCGTTGTCTGCACTCTCTTTGGAATCTTCTCATAGGCTACATCCAATCCCTTCTCAAGCCTATCTACGCAGTCTTTCTCATCTTTAGTCTCGATATTGACCTTCTCAAGCACTAATTCCAACTCTTCTTTGTTGTACTTCGTCTACTGCAGTTCTTTTGCGTCTGTGCGTGCTCACGAATTTACCTCCTATGTGACGCTGACTTACAGTTTATACAATGCCTTGGTTGGTATTCGTATCATTACCAACTGCATTTGGGAAAAATCTTTCAAGGGTGTTTGAACCACAATTTCATCCATGTGTTGCATGCTGTGTGTAACATGGAACGTCGAGCTCGACTGTGTTGTCATCTAGATCCTATCCTTCTCGCTCGATCCATCCTCGGCTCTCATTCGTGATGTTGTTGGGACTGATTCTATTCCTCCGCTAACCCTCTGTGTTTCTTTGATTTTCTCAAGGAGTTGCCTCATTCCTACCATCTCCTCCTGAATCCTATCCCTTTGGCATTGGGCATCGTCAAAATCCTTCGTTGTTCAATCCTGGACCATTTGGGCCACGAGGTCCACAACATCCTCCATGATCGTGTATTTTGGTGGCATCTTATGCACCTTAGATTTCTTGCGTGCACCCCCCATTTGTATAATTGGCCTCTTGGTATGGACTTTCTCCTGCTAAGTAGCACTCAATGTGGTTCCCTGTGTTGTCTCAGTCTGTTTTTCCTGTTCCTGTGTTGCCTGGGTGTTGTTGTTCTTCCTTGCCTGGGTGCCTTTCTTGGACACACCTGCTTTCTTCTGTTATGTCGGGTTCTGACCTTTCCTTGGCTTATTAGGTGTTGATTTTTCTCCTACAGGTGTATGTTCATGCCCTGCCTACACCTCCTTATCTGTGAGAATATCTTGATTCAAGACTGGAATCCTCCAGTCATCGTACCAATCCCTGATGGCCATTTCTACGTCCTCTTCCTTGATGCAGTACCGCAGTTGTATCCATTGGTTTTTAGGATGCTTCCATGATTGGATCCATATTGTATGCCTGGTCTCTTTAAAGTTGGCTATACTCTGATACTGTGCGACCGCTTCTGGTGTAATCCTCCAAGTGTTGGCAATGCTTTCTTTCAATTCGTTGTAATATCCTGCGAACATTCCTGCATTCACCCTTTTGTTCTTAGGGTCTGAAGTGCTCCCCAATGATAGGTATCACCCTGCATGGAAAGGATTAGATCTAGCGGAAAAGAATGAATACTTAGGCACCCTCCATCAAACCAAGGCCATCGGGACGAGTAGCCACGAATAATGAAATTTTTCCCCCAGGTCTTACGCATCCTTGTAGTATTCCAAGAAAAAATTCAACAAGTACAGGTCCCAGTTGATTATGGTGCCCTCCGCACACTGTGTTTCACCTACGATGACCCCAACATGGACTTCCTCCTTGCGACATTTCCTGAGTAACTTGCACGCCATGATTTTTGTGGACATCCTTGTTGCTGCATCAATAATGCACTTAATTATGATTCTACACAACCCTCTTTCTATACCATACTTCCTCTTCATTTCCTTGTCTAGTGCCTTCTCCTTTTTCTTGTCATCAAGGAACTATGTTGGTGTCTCCCCCAGTGTTGGTATCCCTGTGATGAATGCAATGAGATCCATGTCTATCGAGATGAGTTGTTCCAGCCACAGGTATCCTCCATGGGTAAATGCCATCAGTTACTTGATGCATTTGTTTATGTCTCGACCCCTCCCAAAGTGTGGTATGTCCAACAGACCTAGAATGTCAGTTTTGGCCAATCCTACTACCCATTGTTTTGGTTGGTTAATTGGTTCACTGAAAGGTCCTAAACCCACAGTCTCTAGATAAAGGTTCTTGGAAAACTCTAGAAACTTGTCTGTGTCAGTCACATCATGGTCTGAGTACCGTAGTTTCTCCATGTGGCCTAACAAGTTACCCACAACACGCACTCCTTCTGGAATGCACGACAAGAATATGGTTGTGGCGCCCTCCTTGCGTGGTGATCTTGCTTTTGGTTGTTTTCCCTTCTGTTGTGGTGGCTGACTCAAGGTTCCAACCTGTTGACAGGCGTTTATGACACACTGTCAATGGGAAGGGAAGATCTGGTCTGGGGTTGTCTACTTAACCCAAGAAATTTGGTATAATCTACCCTGGAAGGTTTTTTGGCTTCATTAGCCAACTACGATCCTAAAAATAACTAAAAGGTGTAAACTAACTAAAGATATCAATTCTAACAATCAACACTTAAATTACAAACCTCCTCTGTTCTCGGTGGTTTGAGGGCCCTTGTTCATTTGTTTCCTTTCCACCTTTAATCTCTTCATCTCCTCTTTCAGAAAGCTCATCACCTGGGTCATCTCATTCACTTGAGGGTGGGGTAGTGATGGGCCAGAAGTTGAGGCTTCTGATTTTCCCTTTCTTCTATCTGTGTCGGCCTAGTTCCTTAGTCTGTCAGCTGCTAGTATGTTGGATTCCACTTCTATAGCTGCATATTGCATTTGAGCTAAAGAGGTGGCTCTTCTTTCTCTTAATAAAAGACAGAAATCAGGGTCAAAGGCACCAGCATAAGAAATCTGAGCAGATGCCTCAGAGGGCTTTACCTCTGCAGGAATCTTGTTATACATCTTATTGAATCTTTTGGAGAAGTCAGAGACCGACTCTCCTTCCTGTTTTTTTAGAGACCCAAACTCAGTCATGTAATATATGTAATCGTTTCTATCTCCCCACTACCTCAAGAAAACAGTATCCAGAGCTTCGATCCCAGCAATAGATCCAGGGGCCAGTCCCCTAAACCATTTTCTAACTTCACCATCCAAGCTCTGAACAAAGACTCTCATCCAGACATATTCGTTTTCAATGTTCAAATTGTCTGCTAAACTATAGAAAGCAGCCAGGTTCTCTTCTGCAGTTATGTCTCCTTCCCCGGTGAACTTGGGCATGTACTTCAAGTAGTCTCCAGCAGGGAGAGGATTCATAGGATGAGGTAGGATTAAGGGAGCATATCTAGCAGCGACTATGGCATCCATTCTGGTCGGAGGGGGATTAACATCGACCATAGAGATATTAGGTGGAGGAGAACTAGGAGGAGAAGGAGTGTGACCGGGAGATGTCGGGAAAAAGGTTCTGACAGGAGATGAGGGAGAAAACAGAGAGAATTCTAAAGGAGCAGAATGCGCAGCTGCTTCTCTCTGTGCAACAGTAGTAATAAACAGAGGGGTAGTGAAACCTTTTGAAAAATGTTGGTGTGAAGGGACAGCTTCCAGGGAAGGGGAAGTGACAAGGATCTCTCCCTCTGACACTAGACCAGGAGGAGAAAACTCAGCAGGAACACTCCCGAAATTCAGAAAACGAGAAACCTCAGATGGAGGGTGACTAGGAAGCCGAGAGGAAGAAATTGGGGTCCTTACAGAAGGAGGTGGGGAAATACCTGTTCCGGTGATGGAAAAGTCTTTCACAGAGCTCTTTCCCTTTCTGCGCACCGCTTCCGAGTCAGCCTCTGGTGTAGCTAAAGGCAAGTGTGGATTAGACCTCGTGTGTCTGCCTCTCGAAGCCACAGTTGATAGAGAAGGTTCTCCCCAGCGGAGTCGTCACAATGGAGTCGTCAGGTGCACAGTAGCAATCTTCAAGTTCTGATATCTGATGCACCTTCAGAATCAGTTGATCTTTGTCGTTCAATCCCAGGGAAAATATTCAACTTCGTCCCCGGCAACAGCGCCAGAAATGTTGGCGACGGAAGTCACTCTTGGATTGCTTACAGGAGCAGAGCCCGACGCCCATCAGTTTAATGTCACGATTTGTTTGAAAGGGGTGATCAAATGGAAGAAAACTCGGAATAGTGGTCTCAACTCAGAAACTAGGCCAGGCATGCATGAACGAGTGAGGTCTTGATAAACTTAAAAAAGTGAGTTGCAATAAAGGGTGAGTAGGGGGAAGACTTTATGAGAAGGGTGCAAGGGTCTGTTGTAGGCATCAAGCTTCTAACAGACTGTGAGAGCAGGCATCTGAAAACAAGATATTCTTACTTCCAAATGCAGGAAACCAGAGAAAACATCAATGCAACAATAAATCATTTATCATAACAGATCTGTGTTAATTCATACGAAGCATTCGATCATGAACTCTCCAGGAAGAGATGAAACATAGATGGAAAAGGAAAACTGTTTGTCATAAACCAAGAAATCTCAAACACTGATACATAACCCAGAAAGCTAGAATGTTTACTAAAACTTTACAGTCGGCAGCTTAGCTCTACCATCGATAGATACAAAAATGGCGAAAACGCCTTCATATACTCAAACTAACAACAACAACAAAATCGAGACGTAGCATTGAAAGCTTTGCGTCTGCATGGATTCTGACAACACGGAGATGCAATCTTTGAATGGTCGTGCAACGTATGGCAGACGCGATCAATCTTCTGACAGTTTCTTCGGCGACTCGACGTGCATTTAATTCATTGTTGGACTCTCCCATTATGGAGGAGATGATGTCTAACCACCACCAACCGCTTCAATAATTGCTTCTTGGGATTGAGGACGATCTAGCCAACTCAGCGCTTTGGGATATGGAAGACTCCTCGCGCTGCCACCTGGAATAACTGAATAACTTGACGAATAGGCATGAAGGCCAGCACAGAGAATGGGGCTCATGGTAGGGGGGGGGATGGCGTCAGATTATGAGGACATGGAAGAGGAGTGGCGAGGGATGAGGAGGGTGACAGAGGAGGGCACATGGCGGAAGACAATAGGCGGAAGGGGAGGTGGATGGATGACATGCGACAGTAAGAGGAAGGTGGACAGGAGTATGACGTGATGAGAGAAGGGCCCACGCTAGTTAATCCCAGAGTGGCTGAGAAGGACGGGGCTGTCCAAGCGCCGTTGATCCGGGCGCTGTAATCTCGGCCGTCAAAAGCTGCTTGCTCAATTCCGGAACCTCCCTCTCCGCTTAAAGGTAGAAAGGCAGGGGGGGTCCGGAATGGTCTTCATCGCCGTTGATCCGGGCGCGCTAATCTGGAAC
>JZKD02S1864917.1:761884-786180 GCA_000966675.3 Picea glauca | reverse complement strand
AAGGAGGGGTAGGGGTACTATTCAAAGGAGGAAAAATCATAGCAAAGAAAATCTGCCAAATTGCCAAGCCAGTTTTGTCCCAACCCTTTAGCCTTGCCTCAAGCTTTAGGAGAAATTCAAGCAGCAGCAGTTGGAGGACAAAAGAAGAGGAGGAGCCCAGGATCAGGATCGAGGAACGGTGGTCGGTCTCAGAAATCATTGTAAGTGATTCATATTGAGACTAATGAAAAAGATACTTTTCCCGTCCCGAATACATGAGTCTTATCTATGTTATTTGATTTGTGTTTTATCTCTAACCCCCTAGTATATCAATAGCATGCATGTAGAGTCTTGTCTTGATTGCAGGAAAGCTTTGTGGAAGGAGCAGCAACAGCAAGGAGATGAAGGCTCAACGGAGGATCTACTTCAACCGTCGATAAAAGGTTAGTTTATTCTTCCCATGTTTGCATGAGAAAAGGGATTGAGATTTTGGGTAGAAGGTTAAAAGTTAAGTCTTGAGGGTCATGATCTGCGTATAAGCTTAGAGCCCTAGCTTATTAGTCCGTATGGTAGAATACCCCACAACAACAATGTACTAGTTCTATGCTTGGCAAAGGTCGAGTATGCTCTGTAGAGGGTAATTTATCTTGTTTCATGATTTGTTTTAGATCAAGTTGAATGCCTGAAAATCCTTCATGTTTCTTTAAGAAAGAGGGGAGATTCGATATGAAATCGAACTGTGGTGTATCGGCATCGATACTGTCCCCAGGGATCCGGTCATCGATATCGTCCTCAGAAATCTGATCATCAACCTCAATTACAATGATAGGTTTTTGAAAATCACGTTGTCTATTTCTTAGTATTATGGATGTGAGTCAACCAGATCTTTTATTTTTAAAATTGATGTCTAGACTTCTCTGTATCTTTCGCCTGCCCTATTTCTTGATTTAAAGTTCATTTAAATCAACCCGAATTGGCTCAGGATTAGGAACAACAAGGATTTTATCCTTCAAATCATCCAAAACCTCTTCTAAAGGTTTCCTGGGAATAAAATCATGTTTTGGTTTCTGGCCTTTGGATGACCTATGGTAAACAATAGGGGATTTAATTATAGACATCGAGATTTCTTACAGATCTACATGTTGGTTTTCCAAAGAGGGGTTTGATCGACAAGGACTGGAGGATTCATTAAAGTGTAGAGACGGGTCTATCATGGTTTCAGGTAGGGTGAACCCATTTCTACCCATGAATTCTTGCCAACTATCCCAGCTTTAGACAACTGCGAAATTACCAAAATTCAGAACAGGCCGTGATGGAAAAAACTAGACTAACCATTTAGGTTTTGTCTCTGGTAGAATTTGGCCATTTTCTGCAGGGTCCTAAGTAGATAGAATGGCATATTTAAACCAAAACCCCAAAATACCATCAATAAATGGACATGATACAGGAACACTGGTCCATATCTACCCTCACAGGTGACAAACTGCTTAAGTATCAACAATGAACCATGCCATCATGGCTTAAATAAGACAATTGGTGCACCTTTTACACTGTAATGCGATTTATTAGAAGCCATCAATAGGTTCCAAAAGACGCCTTCGAACTTGAGGTTTTTAAACCAGTGAGCTCCCTCTTGTGGAAATCTAGTAGCCTCTGCAATCGAACCCTCAGTCACTTCCAACTATAAATCTCCAATTTTAGCCCTAGCGCCATCGAAAGTTTGGGTAAAGGATTGAGAACCTTTGAGTTTGAAACCCTCAAATCGTTTTATGAACCCATCCCACCCATAATCCAAGAGGTCGTCCACAACATCATTGTGTGAGAGGAGAGCTTGTGAGCCATTCGACTTGATCCTCACCACAGGCGTCATCGATTTGGTCACACAAAACCAACAGGAGTAGCAAAGGGTGGCGTGCGTTCGAAAACACACGAAATAGAAGATGAGCTCTTCATATTCAGAGGAGACCCAATACCTAAGTCTTTAGGAGAAATCCATCATAGCGACCATTTGTAATGTTGAATGTATGCTAAACCAGAGGACACATGGAACGAAAACCACCTTGTCAAATGAATGCCAAACCCAGAAACAAAACTTACTACATGAAGCAATGAATGCATGCTTGCACTTGCAGGATGAAGGAGTAATGTTTGAAGGCATGACTATTAGTCCTGTACCAGAATGATGAGACTATGATATGACTAGAAGGGATAGGATTCATATTTCAAAATACACCAAAGTTTTGTTTGATGCGTGATCGTGGATATGGTAATGTGAAAATAAAAAATAATCAAGGAATAGAATGCCTAAGGCATAACCCCAAGGTGGATAACTCATACATTAATGGTAAGGGAGTAACCCATAATATGATAGGTTGACAATATTTTAAGGTTCTTGAAAATATTTAGATGCCCTTAGGTGTTATCCAAATTATAAAGGAAAGTGCACAAACTGTATGATGTATCCAAACCAGAGCTTGTTCTAATTTCATGCTTACAGTCATGAAATTGAAAAAGAGAAACGAAAGGTTAAAATAGATGAACTCATACACACAACTAATTAAACGAATCTCTTCAACACCAAAATATGATAGAAATATTTTCAAACAGAAGGAGACAACTATAGAAAATTTTATCCCACTGAGATGGTATTTTATAATGATAAAATTGACATGAATATTTGGCTGCTAACATAGCCTCCATTTTTCTCTCTTTTGCATACTCCTCTATCCGGCTAGTGACATCTTCCACTATGCCCTCTTGTGGTTGTTTTGGCATGGTTGTGTGTGAACTTTCTAGCGCGGCCACTTCTGCCTGGTTCAGGACAGTCCCATTGACTCTCGGAGCTTCTTTAGGATTTTTGGGTTGTGAATGATTGCCTGCATCCTCAGCCTGCTGGCCCTATCCTATTTCTGGCATATCAATGTCCATGCCCACTAGTGTTGTCTGTTGGTTTTCCTCCACCACTGGTGTGGAGCTTCCTGGTCCCATGTTGGGAAACGAGATTTTGTCCAAGTTGACGACTTCTGGAGGCTGAGGTGATTATATTTCACTTCCCTGTGGTTGTGGTGGTGCTTTGACGTTGCTTTGAGGTTGTCTGCAGTTCTAGCTCGGTGCTCCTAGCTTCATTGGTGCCATGGTGGTAAAGGTATTCTCCTCCTAGCCTTTCGGCTCTATCACTTTTGCAACCTCGCTCTTTGCTCCGTATACTCTATCACTCTGTGCTTTTCTCAATGTCTCAATAAACCTTATGATCCTTGTGAGCTTATATTATATAGGAATCATATGAAACTTCTCGGACACGTTACCTGACTTGTGTTTTGAATGCATTGTTGATTCCCGCATAATTGCCATTAAATTCCCTTTTCATTGCCAGTTGGTACGATTAATGCGGCATCCCGTCAATCGTTCTTGTCATTCAATTTTGATAGCCATCATCTGTTGGCGCTTATTTGTCGTACCTGTCATTTCCACTGTTTCTTCTTTTTAGTGATCGTTGTTCCTTTCTCCATTGTGCTAGTGTTTCCGAGTGTGCATGATCATTCTCTTTTCGGTGCACTACATCTGTGTTTCTATCTTTTGATTTCTGGCGCGTTAACCCCTCTATGTTTTTTTTTTGTTTTTTTTTTTCAAGTGCTAGTAGGTCGATTTTCCCGATACAGCTTCAGTCGACTCCCATTAATCATCCCTCTAAGATTTTTTCTTCCTAAATCCTTCAACTGTACAACTCCCCCATCTGTGACAGTCTTTACTTCATATGGTACTAACCAATGCATTCTACATTTTCCTGGGTGTTGAAGAGATTTAAAGTCATACACCAAGACTAAGTTTCATTCCTTGAAATTTTTCCTCTTGATATGTCTGTCATGCCAAGATTTGTCCCTTGCTTTGTGTACTTCTTGGTGAAACCCTACTATAATCCTATCTTCCTCCATGATCTTTATCTGATTTATCCTTTCTTGTATTGTGCCTCGCTCTGTCATGTTTGTAATTGTTTCTATGCACAGACTAGGTACCAAAAATTCTAATGGCACCAATGCTTCTTGTCCATACACCAATCGGAATGGTGTATTCCCTGTCAAGGTTTTACATGTGGTCCTGTACACCCACAGTACTGTCGGTATCTTCAAGTCCCAATTGTCCCTATTAACGTTGTAGATATTTTTCAGTGCATTCTTGAGGATTTTGTTAAAGGCTTCAACTGTTCCATTTGATTGAGGATGATATGGTGTACTCTTTTGATGATAAAATTCAAACTCCTCAGTCATAGCCCTAATAGCGTTGTTAATGAAGTGATTTCCTTGGTCACTCATCAAAATCCTTGGGCATCCAAATCCAGTGATCACGTGCTCAAACAAGAAGTGTGTTGTTGTCTCTACACTGCAATATTGTACTCGTATTGCTTCTGCCCGCCTTGTTAAGTATTATGTCGCAGTGATAATGTACCTCTCTCCTGACCCTTTTTCTAGTGAGTTACTTGGTCCAACAAAATATATTTCCCATTTTTCGAATACCTGCAAGCTTACCTGTGGTCTCAGGGGCATCCCATCCCTTCTATTTGGTTTCCCAACACTTTGACATACATCTCATTTCTGACAGTAGTCCTTTGAGTATCTATGAACAGTCAGCCACCATAGTTCTGTGCACAATACCTTATGCATGGTAGATTTGCTTACATAATGTCCTCCTACTATTCCCTCATGGGATTCTGCTAAAATCCTAGGTCTTTCATATTCTAGCACACATCTTCTCAATATGCTATCTGCACCCATTTTGTATGAATGTCCTACAATCAATTGGTAGTCTGCAGCCCTGACTACCGGGTTTTTCTTCTGTGCAGTGTTAAATTCCCATGGCGCAATCCCTGTACTCAAGTACTGGATGATTTCAACGAAGTATTCATCGGCTATCTGGACTGAAAATAGTTGCGCATCGGGAAAGTTGTCCTCTAGATTTGTAGGTTCCTCCCCATTAGTGATCCTCGACAGGTGATCAGGTCCTACATTCAACTTCCCTAGTTTGACTATCACTTCAAAGTCAAATTCTTGGAACAACAATAACCATCTACAAATTATCCCCCCCCAACACTGGTTTGTTGATGAGTTATTTGAGCATTGAATGGTCTGTGAACTTCTTGAAATGTTTTCCCAATAAATAATGCTTGAACTCTTGAAGCACGTAGACCATAGCTAAGCCTTCCCTCTCTGTGGTATTGTAGTTCTGCTCTGATTCTGACAGTTTTTTTCTAGCAAATGCTATCAGATGGTCCAATTCTCCTACTCCTGGTTGCACCAGAATAGCTCCAAGTGTTATGGCTAATGCATCAACATGTACGTGGAATGGTGTTTCCAAATCGGGGAATACCAATATTGGTGTGATTACCATCTTCTCTTTCATGGTGTCCAATCCACGTTGACAGACCTCATTCCACTAAAACTTGTTGTTTGTTCTTATCAATTTCTTCATTGGCGCAGTGATATGTGCATACCCCTTTATAAACTTCATGTAGTATCATGTGTGTCCCAATGTCTCTCTTAATTAGCATACTATTTTTGGTGTTGGTAGGTTAACAATTACTGCAATCTTGACAGGATCTACTAGCAAGCCTTGCTTTCATACTATATGGCCCAATAGTATCCCAAAAGGTGTTTTGAAGATGCACTTTTTGATATTTAACAATATCTGACACTTCCTGCATCTTTCTAACATCAGTCTCAACACCCCTACATGGTCTTTCAATAGACTATAGACTATCCAGTCATCCAGATATGCCTCTAGAAACTGGTGGATGAATTCTTTTAATGCAGCTATGACTACTCTAGAAACTATTGTTGGTGCATTCTTCAATCCAAAAGACATGATTGTATACTGGTAAGATCCCCATTCCATGGAAAAAGTGGTATTATATATGTCTTATGGTGCTATCTTGATTTGATGGTATCCTAAGAATCTGTCGATGAATGAATAAGCTTCCTTTCCTCCTATGTTCTCCAACACCTCATCTGTGAAAGGAGTAGGGAACAAGTCATGTAGGAACGCATCATTCAACTTCCTCAAGTCGACACATATTATTATCCCCCCTTGTTTCTTCTCCTGAACTACCATCGGGCTTACCCATTCAGATTCCTCTACAGGTTCTATGATTCCAGCCTCCAACATCCTACCAATTTCATATTTGACTTTTTTCTTATATATTGGGTTTAGTCTGTATGGTCGTTGTCTGATCAGTCTTTCCTTAGCTCTGAGAAGTATCTTCATTTCTCCTAGCTCTCCTTCTATGCCTTTCATTTATATGAACATCGTTGGGAACAGGTCACTATACTCGCGCAACAACTATGTTATGCTTTCCACTGTTTTCTCATCCTGGTAGTCTCTAATGTTGGCCATTTTGGGATTCTTAACTGTCCCAATGTTGACTTTCTTCACCTTCATCGATGCAACAATTACTTATGATTCCATAGGTGTACCTTCCACTTCTCTTTCGCCTTCAACTTACTCAATATGAATATCGCACGGGTCATCTTCATATGGTGTTTCTTCCTACACGTGGTAGCATGACAATAGTTCTTTTACTGTCTGTCTTTTTTTCTATTGTTCTTCTACAATGAGTTCAACTTTTGGTTCTTTAATGAATATCACCCCTCTTATTTGTTTAAGTGTTGCATCTATGTTGGGGTTCTCATTCTCAAATGAGAAAGTGACTGTAAATTTTTGCTGCAATATTGTCCAGCTTGTAGTTCCTCTACATAGTTCCTGTTCTATATACCAGTTTGTTGGGATGCCTTCTACTGTGTGAAAAAAATGATGACGCCAGTCCTCTAGTGGTGTCATTTTCCATAGTGCTTTGCACTTCTCCAAGTGTTTTGTTGGTGCCCCTTGTCCGTCATATTTCTGCAGCTAGTTGCTTCCTTATTCTGCACCAAACCTAATGCGCAGTAACCACTTACATTGGTATTCTTAGCGATAAAAAATGCACTGGCATTTTTGAAAGAATGATTCCTAATCTTGTAGGGAACATTTGACTAGCTTCCCGAGCTCCAAATACAGATTTGAAAGCACCATTGGAAATATTAGGATTTGTAGATGTCGATCGACTATTCAAGCATGTAAAACAGACTCTCCATGACTGAGAAATTTGATTTTTAAAACATTTGCGCTTTCACCAGCTAACTCGTCTTGAATTTTGCTAGTTAGCTGGTGAAAGCTCTGCTTTTCACCAGCTAAGGAGCGGATTTTTGGGTAAATTAGCTGGTGAAAGCCTGTCATGGCCAGAATAACCGAATTTTTTCCCAGATTGGGCTTTTTTGGTTTTGAATGGTTTGAAACCACTTCAAATGGACAGGTGTTGAATTAACAAGTCTGATTCAAAGGCTAGTTTTGAGGGATAAGGTCAAAAAGAGGTTTTTCAACTACATTTGGCATCTTTTTCAAAGGCAGAAAATCAGGGTTTCTGCACACTTCACCAAATTCAAATTTTATCTTTGGAGGACCAAATCAAACAACCTTGGGAGGCTAAAACTGCAATTCATCATAAATCTACTACTCTTAGAGATCATTAGATATGACCTTTTCCTATTTTGTTTTGATTTTCCCTTTTTAGTATTCTAGATCCATTTTTATAAGATCTCATCCTACACTTGTTGTATTTGTTTTGATTTGACTATTTTTAGTAAATCTGATCCAACTTTCAAGGATCTAGATTTCATCTTGTAAGGCTATAAAGACAAAGACATTTACAGCACTAAGGGGTGATCTAGGAGACATTTTTTGGCTATTGTACTAGACTCTTTATTCATAATAGAATCACAGTCCTCTTTTGTTCTCCATGACAGATTTTCTCATATTTTCATCATTCTGTACTTTATTTCAGTTTAGCTCAGCTTCTAAGAACTGTTATCTTCTTATTAAGCTCATGAACTTGAACTAAAGGTTTTCTTGCTATCTTGTATGACCCTGCACATTGTTGTATTTGGTTATCTAGACTAGTATTCTTCATCTCCTATTCAAACTTTGTTGTCTGATCATTGAGTTCTAAAAGCATTGTCTTATTCAAAAGTATGAAGTGGTCCTTTTCATTAGCTATTGAGTTATCCTATTGTTCCAAGCATACAAAATATACCATATTCTTAAGTTACCAAGCATTCTTAGCCTACAACCCTAAGGAGTTTCTTGGAGTGATAATAAATTGGCGCCATTGCCGGGGAGAGGAGATCGAAGCTCAGCTTCCTTGGGAGGCGACATAGATCTGATCTTTGATGATAGACAAAGGTTGGACACTACATTGGTTGTAATCATCTATCTGGCGACTCCATGAAGGATGAATCCAGTGGCGACTCCATTGTTTAGAAATCTGTTGGTGACTCCACTGGTATGACATGAACCAAATCTTTGCTAAGAGGTATGCATTCTGTGATTTTTCAAAAATTGTTGGTTTCCCTAATCCAGTACCTAGTAGACATGAATGGGAAAACAGTCTTCCCAGATTTCGAGGAGAAGAGTGGGAAGTGCCATCTGAACATTTGTTGGACTTTCATGATTACATGCATCGGTTGCAAGTTGTGCATGAGGATGTTCAGATCCGGCTATTTTGTTTTTCATTAGAAGGGATTGCTCGTGATTGGTATCGGTCTCTGCCTATTACTAGTATCATCTCTTTAGCTAATTTTCATGATGCCTTCCATGTGTTTTGTAAAGGCATATTTTCAGATGACTTTCTATTTCCTGAATGTTGTCATGAGTTCAATTTGCTGTATAAAAATCCCAACATTCATGAAGACTTTGCTGCAGTAGAAGATACTCTTCATCATGATCAAGATATCAATGATCCACACTATGATAAACTTAGTGATGCTTTAAACAATATACCAAATGCATCCACTATCTTAGATTATTATGCATTTCAAATTGTTCCCTTTGAAAACTTTAAAGATGATAAGCAGATTGATAGATCAGAAATTGAAAGTTTTGGATCTACAGCAAAGGTTGAGCTGCCTACATGCAACATTGAGATCAATAAAGGTAGCTCTCAGCTTCCAGATTTACAAAACAAGTGAAGCTGTCCCAACCATGAGGAACAAGATTTTCAAAAAACATCTAATCTCCAAGAAGGACAGCCAAAGGATTATATTTCTCCTTATGTACTTTACATGTCAACGTCAAATGAGAAAGATGAATATGATGAGCAAATTGACATATCAGCAGGAGATAATTTCAGATCTACAACAAATACTAAGGGAAGCCTTGAGTTTCTAGATTTGCAGACAAAAGTGGTTTGCAGAAGATATGAAGAAGAAGGTGAAGAAAAGAAGGGCTCAAATCAGAAACTGAGTATACATTTTTCTCCGACAAAGGTTGAGCAGTTCACATGCATCATTGAGATCAAGGAGGACAACCAGCCACATCATTTTCGTTTACAGTCAGAACAGAAGCTTGAAGAGGTATTCCTTTACTATTTTATTGATCCTATTGCCGATTTTCTGGAATCATTGAGCAGTATAAAGATCAGGATACTCTTGTCAGATGAAGGTTGTTTCTATCATTTTTTCGAAACACATCTCTCTTGGCTACACATTCTTTTGTCTTTTGGATCAAGATCAAGAATGTTGTCAGCAAATAAATTTCTTACATGGCTCCATTGGAAGCATGAGTTTACTTTATTAAGAAGCAGTGCAAATTGTTAATGTAGGAATAGGTAGAAGAATAAGCTCGCCAAATTTTAGAAGTATCAAAACATATGATTTAAGATTTTATCTTAGAAATAAATTGATCCTCAAAAGATTTTTTTTTAATTTTGTGAAAAATATTTTCACCAGTTAACATATGTTGCTAAGTTGATGTTAGCTGGTGAAAGCCTCGATTTTCAATGGTTAAGGTGTACTCCCCGAAGTCAAGCAAGCTTGTGAAAGCGATAAACACGGATTTCTCTTCAATGACTCCAAAATCAAAAGGAAATAAACATCAAATATGAGATCAGAGACAAATGTTGTGAGCAGCTTGACAAAGATGTGAAGAGGATAACAGGAGGTGAGTTACTATGTGAGGATGTTCCCATGGGAATTCAGTGCTCCCAAAAAATTGCACCTAATCAGAGCAAGGCAGGGGAGGAAAGTAAGTTGTCCATCAAATTTGTACATTGAAAAGGAGCTTTGCTACCCAAAAGAAGTAAAGCTATGATCTGATCACTACGGCAGATTTCGGCAAAGGAGCACTGGACATATTTGTGTGTATATACAAAATTCAAATAGAGTGAAAACTGATCCTATGGCTTGGAGAGCAATTTTGGGTTTGTTGGTTTTAACAGGGTTAATCTTGGAAGTGAATGCTTCAATTCACAAGTATGAGAACGACATGTTTTCTTCACATGGGAACTCATTCTTCTTTTATGGCGGGAGCGAGGGGCTTTATGCCACTGTAAAATACAATGGCACAAATTCCACAGTTGCCAAGTCATTTATCATATTTGAGTCTATCATTTTCCAGAGGACTAAAGAATCTACATCTCGACATGAAGAAATGGAGCATAATACAGGACTTATTGAAGCAATAGTGTTTGAAATAAAAGACAGGGATAAGATTGGGGGTTCCACTTCTGTTAGTTCTACTGCTCTCTGATACACACATGACCTTGCTGAGGCAAATGTTTGTAAACAAGGGCAAATCATTATCCACAATTATGATGATCAAGATTGGCCTCAGTGCAAACCAATCTTTTTCCAGGGAAAAAATGATGTTGCAACAATGACGCCAAAAATCATCCCAATCACAAAAACGGGCATGTACAACCTTTACTTTATGTTGTGTGACCCCCAACTTAAAGGTACATTGATCAATGGTAAAACCATCTGGAAGAGTCCAATAGGTTATTTGCCTGGGAGGATGGCACCCTTCATGAAATTTTATTATTTCATGTCCTTGGCTTACCTTATACTTGGACTCGTCTGGTTTTTCTAGTATTTCCATTTTTGGAAAGATATATTACAGCTTCAAAATTGTATTACCATAGTTATTTCTCTTGCCATGTGTGAAATTGCTATGTTGTATTTTGAATATGCAAATTTTAATGCTACTGGACACAGGACTATGGATATCACTATATGGGCAGTCACATTTGGAGTTGTTAAAAAGATTGTATCCCGCCTTCTTCTTCTTGTGGTTTCCATGGGTTATGGTGTGGTAAGACAAACACTTGGTGGACTTACATCTAAAGTGATCATTCGGGGAGAAATCTACTTTCTTGCTTCAAAGGCACTGGAGCTTGTGGAAAATGTTGGGAATGTTAACGATCTTTCAGGGAGGGCGAGGCTTTTTCTTGTCCTACCGGTTGCATTTTTGGATTCTTTATTTATTCTGTGGATCTTCACTTCCTTGTCAAAAACATGGTAGTGGTAGTTGTTCTATCTGTTGCTTGGATTGGATTTGAGTTATATTTCTAGGCATCAGATCCTTTCAGTGAACGTTGGCAAAATACTTGGATTATTACATCTTTTTGGACATTACTTGCATTTGTCCTGCTGTGTGTAATTTTCACATTGTGGACTCCATCCCATATTGGGAGTGTGAATTCCACACTTAATGTTGCAGTCAAGGTTGACAGAAAAGAAAGGATGCCCATCAATAGTGATGTTTTCAGTCTGGGAGTGGACCTTAAAGAGGATAAAAGAGAATAATAATTTTCCCACGTTATATGAATGTCACTTTGGTTTTCAAAAGATTGGTGTTGGCTGTATTTATGCTCAAGGTGATGGGTCAGATGATAATGGAGAAGTTGCAGCAACTTTAGACTCACGAATAGGATTAGAATCTCCGTTACTGTGGTTGCAGACAGAACCCGAGATGAAGTACTTGGCAGATATACAAATACACCAACCTGTGCAGATGTGGATAAGTCAATTGGAAAAGGAGAAAGATGTTTTTGCACAACTAAAAGCAATTGCAACGTTGTGTAGTTTTCTGTGATTGTCATTTTCAATTGTTAATGCTTTGAACAACTTCCTTATTGATCCAAAGGTGTTCTGGAGAGTGAGGATTGAATCAACATTTGCTTTAGCAAAAACAGCTACAGAGGAAACTGATTGGGCTGGTCTCATGAATTTAATTAAATTCTATAAAAGTCGGCACTTTGATCCAGATATTGGACTTCCAAGGCCGAACGACTATCATGAGGTAGTTCCAAGTGCAATTTCTATGGTGAGGGGTAGAGATGGGAAAAGTCCATCAGAAGCTATTAATTTTATTTTACAGTTGTTAAAGTACAACGACAATAGTGGAAATTCTTACTCAGATGTATATTGGCTGGCAGCACTTGTGGACTCAATAGGCAAGATTGAATTTGGGCAACAATTTCGACATCTTGCAAACAACCAAGGAAAAAATGTTCCTCTTGGGAAAGGTTTTAGGTGTCTCTCTTCAAAGAAAGATCACATGTTTTCTCCTTCAAAGCCGATCCATGTGGTTACTTCTCAACTGGAAAAGATAAAGCTATAACCCTTAATCATTCATTAACAAGGTTTTGAGACATGGGCTTATAGGAGGAAGAAGATCTCTGATAATCTATATGGCTAGGAAGCCAATATCCAAATTTGTGGCAATATATATTGGGTTTTGGTACATTTTATTTCAGAGTACCTAGGTGCCTGGCTTGGTTTTCTAATTCAATATGGATCAGTTATCTTCTGAAAATATTCTTCCAAAGTCCTTCAAGACAATGACATGACTGAACAACTTGCATTGATATGGAGATTGAAACAGAGATGGACATTGGTTCACAAGGTGCAATGATGATTTTTGAAGAAACCGAGCAGGGTGAAGTGTTTGATTCAACACACCAGGGCATCTCAAGACAAATGCTTTGTATTTGAAGCTGCTGGAAAATGAAAATTCAAAGACCTCAAGCTGCCTGCAATACTCTCATTTCAAGGTTGAAGTTATCCTGGAATTTCAAAACCATGGTTACATATCTCACCATCCTGCCTCTGTTCAACACTTTTCTTCTTAATGAAGATATTGCCACAACAGATGCCATGTCAATGTGAAAACAACATTTCCAGGGGAGTTTGAAGCAGACATGCTACAGATAAAGAATATTGGGAAAGACAACAACAAACTTTGGAAAATAGCTAGATGATAAATTGTAAAGGCTGAATGACTCCATGCCCAATACTAAAGGCACAGGGTCTGCCAGGTTCTTGGAGACCTCGCAGGGAGGTATCCATCCCAGTTGGAGCCAGATGTTAGCGATCAAAATGCACTGGCATTTTTGAAAGAATGATGCCTACTTTTGTAGGGAACATTTGAATAGCTTCTCGAGCTCCAAATACAGATTTGAAAGCACCATTGGAAAGCTTAGGATTTGTAGATGTCGATCAACTATTCAAGCATCTAAAACAAACTCTCCATGACTGAGAAATTTGATTTTTAAAACATCTGCGCTTTCACCAGCTAACTCGTCTTGAATTTTTCTAGTTAGCTGGTGAAAGCTCTGCTTTTCACCAGCTAAGGAGCGGATTTTCGGGTAAATTAGCTGGTGAAAGCCTGTCACTACCAGAATAACCGAATTTTTTCCCAGATCGGGATTTTTTGGTTTTGAATGGTTTGAAACCACTTCAAATGGACAGGTGTTGAATTATCAAGTCTGATTCAAAGGCTAGTTTTGAGGGATAAGGTCAAAAAGAGGTTTTTCAACTACATTTGGCATCTTTTTCAAAGGCATAAAATCAGGGTTTTTGCACACTTCACCAAATTCGAGTTTATCTTTGGAGGACCAAATCAAATAGCTTAGGGAGGATAAAATTGCACTTCATCATAAATCTACTATTCTTAGAGATCATTAGATATGACCTTTTCCTATTTTGTTTTGATTTTCCCTTTTTAGTATTCTAGATCCATTTTTATAGGATCTCATCCTACACTTGTTGTATTTGTTTTGATTTGACTATTTTTAGTAAATCTGATCCAACTTTCAAGGATCTAGATTTCATCTTGTAAGGCTATAAAGCCAAAGACATTTAGAGCACTAAGGGGCGATCTAGGATACATTTTTTTGCTATTGTACTAGACTCTTTATTCATAATAGAATCACAGTCCTCTTTTGTTCTCAATGATAGATTTTCTCATATTTTCATCATTCTGTACTTTATTTTAGTTTAGCTCAGCTTCTAAGAACTATTATCTTCTTATTAAGCTCATGAACTTGAACTAAAGGTTTTCTTGCTATCTTGTATGACCCTGCACATTGTTGTATTTGGTTATCTAGACTAGTATTCTTCATCTCCTATTCAAACTTTGTTGTCTTATCATTGAGTTCTAAAAGCATTGTCTTATTCAAATGTATGCAGTAGTCCTTTTCATTAGCTATTGAGTTATCCTATTGTTCCAAGCATACAAAATCTACCATATTCTTAAGTTACCAAACATTCTTAGCCTACAACCCTAAGGAGTTTCTTGGAGTGATAACAGGTACCAGTCTTTCACCATTTCTTTGTGTGCACACCACCATATTGCAGGTGTTTCCTTGAGTGCTATATCTAGGGCTAAGATCCTCTGATTTTATAACACTTCATCTTCGTATCATGTTAAGAATGCTTCTAAGTCATTCACCCCATGGAAGATGGGAGGTTCCCCTATCTCCATACCTACCCATCTCACTGCACAGTCTATTCTTGCACATCTTCTTGTGGAGACTTCATGTAACCTCTGCTGCCAATTTTCTAAGCCCGTATCTGAGTTTGACACACATGAGGTGATGCTTCTCCAGCTGAGTACCCCATCTGTAGTCGGGTTCACATAATATTCTTCTTGTGTGGTTGTTTTGTACAATTGGTTAATTTCCTCTAGGTCCAAGAAAGTAGGTTCTATGAACCTTTCCCCTTCTGATGGGTCCAATGGCACAATGACTCTATATTCTCCTGACTCGAATGTCATCTTCCTCGTCTTCAATTTGATTATGGCCTGGTTTTCAAGTGCCCAAGCCAAGCCAAGAAATGTTGGATAAGGTGTTGTGTCATCCACTATCTATATTACTTTGAAGTCATCTTTAGTATGCACTCCATCCAGATCTACTTTTACCCCTTTCAGTCTCCCAATCGGTAGAAATTTGTGCTGATTCGCTAGTTTCAACTGAACCGATGAATATCCTAATGTGGGATCTCCCATACATTGCCATGTCTTCTTGGGTAATAGATTGAATTCAGACTAAATCCAGTATAATACCTCCCATGTTAAAATATCCAATGTCGGCATTCAGTCTGAATTCCCTGCTTATTATCCTCCTTGTATGTAGATGATTGATTTTTTTCTGTTCTAGTTTCCCTTCTGCTTCTACGCTACATTTTTTAGCATATTTTGTAATATTTTAACAAATAATGGATCATTTAGTAGTTTCACACATGATTGCAAAAACCATTTAATCATACTTACTTTTCCCAAGGGTTGTGTTTATTTGGTGTGATCCAACGATGGAGGCATCTCGTACTCTGGTACTTCCTTATTATGTTGTTTAGTTGATGTCGATGCAATCTTTGTCTTCATGAATTCTTGTCTAGCTTGATTGAATATCTCCTTCTCGTTCTACGCATCAAACTGCTTCCTTGGTTCGACATTCTTCTTCTCCCATTGATGTTGTGTTGGCTCTTGTCTTACTGCATCGTTTCCTGTTTTAGCTCCTCCCCATGTAACTATGTTAATGTTTCTTCCTTCATCCCTCACTTCTGCTGAAATCCATTGGACATTCTGATTATTCTGGTTCCTCTTCTCCTGGATCCTCCCTAATAGTGTTGGACATTCTTCCATGTCATGATATGATGCACGACAATACATACAAATCGTTGGTGGAAGTGGACATTCTCTTGCATAGTGTCCTAGTTGTTGACAATTGTGGCATACTACTGGTCCTCTACCTCTTCCAAATCCTCCTCTTTCTCTTCCTCCACCTTTGTAGCCATCTCAATCCCCTCGTGGGGCGTTATACTGAGGCGCCTAGTTATACTGCGCGGTATTATAGTGTGGTTGTGCAGTATTATATTGTGGTTGCGCAATGTTATATTTTTGCTACGTAGTGTTATACTGTTGTTGCGTAGTGTTATACTGGGCTACTACTTGGTTAAATTGTGGTGTGACTTTCCCAGTTATCATTTCTGCCTGCACCCTGTATGCATATGATGTTTTTTCACTCATAAGGTCCATGGTTCTGCAATCTTTGTCATCATGGCTTACTGACTTGCAAAATTTTCAATACGAGCTCTTCAGTACTGTCTAGTACTTTTGCATCATTGGACAGTGGTATGGATCATGACCTTGTTTCTTACAGATCTCACACCACAGTCCTCCTGTTGGAAATGGGTTTGGCATTCCTGCTTCCATGTACTATGTGAATGTTGGACATTCATTCTTATGGTGTCTTTCTATCCTATATGTGGTACACCAGACGAAATCTCTTTTGTCCTTACTTTTGTTCTGGTTTAGCTGAAACGTTAAGTTCTTCAGATCCTCTATGGATGGATCTGTCTTCTGATATTGGTTCTCTTCCAGTTGTAGGGATTCCTATAGAGCCTCTTCCTGTGTCTGAAACTTTTTTTGTCACAGCGGATATTTCAAGTGTGGTAACAATGAATTAATGAACAGATGCCTATGTTTCATATCTTCCATGACATATTTCATCTTTCCCTTCAATCATTTGAATCTCTAGTCAATCTCCCATATAGATTCTCCTAGTTTATGTCTAACCTTGATCATCTCGTTCATGTATTGATCCTCTAAACTATGCTTATGGAAATCATTTATCAGCAGCTTCTTGATATCTCCAATCGTTTTGGTTGTCCCTGGTGCACTGTTTGCATCTAAACTCATGTACCAATCTAGTACGCGATCTCTTAGTGTGATAGCTAACTATGCAATTTTAGTGTTCTCATTTGTGATCTGTTTCGCTTCCAAGATCTTTTCACAGATAAACAGGTGCTTCTTTGGGTCCTCCGACACCTCCCCTTTGAATTATGGTAACATGATGGTGGGATCATGTCCTGCCATCCTAAATGTTGAACTACTACCTCCGCGCGATGTAGATACTTGACTAATTCTTCCTGAACTGGCTCCCCCAGTTGTTGTTTCTTGTGTATATGTACTTTATGTTGTCTTCCTTCTCCCGAAATTCAGTTGTCTAAATGGTGGTGTTATTCTTGGTGTATTAGTTGCACATGGATTTATGGGTTTCACACTAACACTAATATGGATAGGAATGTTGCCTTGTATTGGCGCTCTTGGACCTCTCATCTTCCTCTCATATGTCACGCGCATGATTTCCTCAATTTTCTCCACAGCCCGGAGATCCTCTACCTCCTCTTCATCACTTGCCAAGCCTTTCCATGTGGATACGGCTCTCTTCTTGGTTCTTATCTTATATTGGTAGGGTACTCCAATGCGCGTCTTTCTAGTTGTTTCCATGATCTACTTGATCTGGTCTTCATCCATCATAATTGGGTCCAAGGCCTCCTCTTTCTTTCCTTTATCCTCTTCTCCATCCATTTCTCCCTCTCTTGACAATGCTTCCCCCCTTCCCCCATGCACACAGTGAAGTTTAGTTGTCTGACTCCATTGTCATTACACCTTTGTTATATAGTAATATCTTAATGGAAGTATATAGCGACCTGATGTACCTACCTCAAGGTCCCTTCAAGAACGCTTGTTCATCTGTGCTGTAAGAATTCATTGTATCTATAGCAAACTCTGTGATAAATCCATAAATAATGTTGTCTAACCATAAATATATTGCATGCGTAAACTTATGATCAACTTGTTGTAGCTACGCGATATCTTCAGGGTTCCACTCTAGTTTTCTAATACAATTTGTAGGATGGTTGTCTTTCAATATTTTTATCCACTCCTCCAATATGTGTGGGAAATCACAAAAAAATATTTCATGCAAGTCGGTGAATACGTACTTGTCCAAATATTTGTGCAGTGTTAACATCGGATTTATTTTATCGTTCTACGCAAACTTTAACTCCTTTGTCTTAACCATATTTCTATCTCTTTCTTCATTGGATTCCATATTCTCAACATCCCCTTTCAGATTCTCATTTCCTCAATGATTCATTGTCTGATTTGACATCTTTTTTATGCGTATTCCACAAATCTCACATACTCAGTCCCATTTTCTTTCATACAACCGGCAACGGAACCATGTTTTGGTTGGATCTACTCTTCTATTGGTCTAGGGGATTAATTATGGTTTATTATAGTTCTACCTTACCATCCTACATTGACCCTGGTTCAGGTTTGATAAACTTCCCAACAAAATCCCTTTAAAACTATCGGCCCCTCTCGTACACCAGAAGGAAACGTAGCACACAGAGTGTACTGCACAGTCTCACCCAAGATATCTCTATGGGTGGTTGAAATACTCAGGTGTTTGCAACCTGAGACTAAGAGGAGATTTGTGTTTGTGCGCTGTGATATTTATTCATTCAGTCTAACATCTAACCATAATTGTCATTCTATGCATGCATGTGGAATACCAAATCTACTTAGTTACTTCATTTATCTAACATTCATCAATTAATCATACATAAATTTTCATACATTCATTTACATAAAATAGGTTTTACCGTGGTTCACCCCCTCCTAGGCTACGTCCACAAATATCTGCCTCTTGAGATTTTATTATAGTTCAGAAATATATCACGTTGTGCGTGGTTACAATCTTAGTTCTCCCCCTTTTACACAGGCTCCTCGATCCCTGTGAGGCCAACTAGATCACACCAGGATCCTCATCTTGCGATCTAACCCTCGTGATCGAGTCGCTCCCTCCTTCCCTAGCTCACCAGCTTAATGAGTCATACAGTTCTTACAACCTTCTCTCTCTCTGTCTATGTCTCTCTTTGCCGCCAGTGCCCCATCCTTCTAGGTACTACCTATTTACATACTTGGCTCATAATCCCTTACAATACCTTATAAAAACCCTAACCCTAGCGTTTTTAGGTCTTCCTTGCATACACACCTCACCTGCTCTTCTTGCACGTGTTGCTTTTCCTTCTAGCTGTCTTTTTCCTCCTTGCATGCTTCTCTTCTAAAAATAGCCTTTCCTCCTAACTAGGCCTGCATCCAACAATGACTCATTGGTGTTGAGTATTGGTTCTAGGTTGCCAATGTCACAAGGAGGAGTGTCTGATTCATTATCTTCATCTTCATTCATAACAATATTAATAAAAGAATTGTTGAAGCCAATTTCCAGTAGATGTTCTACAAAAAAAATTCTAGGGTCGAACCCTTTTATCCTTTTAGCATATCTTAGATTTAGGCGGTGGAAGTGGCCTGCAAATTCATCAATATTGTTCATATTTATGAATATGAAGTCCCCAACTTTCCAAGGAAAATGTATGAATTTATTTTTTCTCTTTTCATGGAAAAAATGCAACTAGTAGTTGTATTGCCTTGCTACTTCAGTAACAAACATTTTTTCAGATATGTGGCATGGAAGGAAGGAAGGATTTTCCTTGGAACCAAAAATACCTATGACATTGTAATTCTACATGTGTTCTAGTGTCCCCTTCCTATCGAGGAACTTACTCGCTTGGTCAGACATCCAGGGGGTGTCCTTTCCAAACAACAAACCTTTAAAAACTAAGACAAAGTCATTAAAAACTTCATAAAAATGTTGGGAGGCTTTGTGCCTCCATAATGTTTGATATCAGAAGGTTACTGGGTCGAATTTCAAAGTTTAACTTCTTACACATAGATAATCTTGGAAACTGATAGGAATGTGCTATCACGAAAACCAAATAAGAGGACATATAAAATTTCTTCTCCTTTTTGTATTGTGACAATTGAGAAGAGATTTCAATGGAAATCAACTTGCCCCAATCGAATATGGCCTATTCCTTGACCATAAAGTATAAAATGTAAAGAATCATACGAGAAATGCTAGCTGCAGTTTCTTGTCCTATTACCCTCATGAACAACGAAGCAATTTCCTAGAAGGGATTTTTAAATGAGCCAACCTGCAATCTTGTGATGTCTTCGGGGATTGTCGTTGGGTTCTTTAGGAACTCGGGTAATAGGTCCAACCCATTGTCATGCTTCTTTAAGAATTCTTTGCAATATTCACCCTTGGAGGTAAGTGTTTGCTCGGGAAGCCTCAACATCTTAAGAAATACCTAAGGTGATAGAGAGACAGGGGAATGGTCCCACAATTTAATGATCCATCGGCTTGGAATATATCTATCGGTGCACCAGGAGACCAACTCCTTACAGTCGAAAAACTCTGGGACATAGCCTACACGAGCGATTCCAGACGTCCAGATTACTTCCTTATGGGAAAAAAGGGATGAGAAGTAAGAATATGCCCTGGACCACTAAACGTTCTGGTCCTCACACCCGAAAATGTTCAATGTATCTCCACAAAAATGTTGTCAAGTTGTTTCCATAAGTGACGAAAAATGTTCCTTTGCTCCAGATAATGTTTAAAATTAATGCTTGAGAGGGATAATATAATCCTCCACAAATCCGGGTTTAATGTGTTTTAATAGGAGATCTCATCGAGCCCTTTGCTTATTAATGGAAATATTTACGGAACCTACATGATGAGTTGTTATAATTAAAGAATACTAAATGTATATTGGTAAAAACGTGAAGGTGGTGGGGACATATGAGAGTGAAATAGGATTTGATATTTTTTTGAACCCGTGAACTTGCGACTGGAGAAGGCCGAAAAATGACTAAGTGTTGTAACGTGGTCAGTCGAAATTAACAAAGGAGAGATGAGATACTTAGGAGATGGGGGGGGTCCAATGATCAAAATGTAGATCATGGGTCTTTTGGATGCAAAATATATATCACAAAACATGGGATATGAAAGCTTGACCTTGCCAACCCGGGAACTCGCGACTGTGAAAAAAGGCTAAGTATAGGATAATGTGACGATTGGTCGGACTTATGATGTGAGGTTGTGGATGGAGATGAGGATCCTCAAGTCTGGAAACCCAAGAACCAGCAAACCCGTCATTTTGGAAAACGACTAAGTATAAGAACTAGAAAGGGAGAATAGAAGGAAAAAAGAAAAGGGAATAAAAAGGGGAAGTATAGAAGAGGGAAAAGAAGGGGATAAAAGAAGTTGGAAAATAGAAAAGGGAAGGGAAGTTTCAGAAGAGGGAATTGATCTCAACAAGGGGTAGTAGGAGAATTTGGAGAAATGAAGATACCCCTCAGACTAGAGGCAAGACCAGTTAGACAAAGACCATACAGATTAAACCCCATCTATAAGCAGAAGGTGAAGGCAGAAATTGATAGAATGCTAGAATCATGAATCATAGATCCTATGGAATAATCAGAGTGGATTATTCCAATGGTGGTCCAGGAAAATAATACTGGAGGGATTAGGATATGTGTGGATCTGAGGAATTTAAATGATGCATGCATGCGTGATCCTTTTCCTACTCCATTTACAAATGAGGTTTTAGAGAATGTGGGAGGAGAGGAAGTGTACTCTTTCACAGATGGATTTTCAGGTTACCATCAGATCATAATTTCTCCAGAGGACAGGTACAAAACTACATTGCAATAGATTTGGGGGCATATCAATACACAATAATTCCATTTGGTTTAAAGAATGCACCAACAATATTTTCTAGAGTAGTAGTAGTTGCATTTTTTATACATACATTTTTAGAGGTTTATCTAGATGATTGGACAATATTCAATTTATTGAAGGACCATGTAGAAATTATGAGGTTAATGTTAGAAAGATGTAGGAAATGTCAGATCTCATTGAACATTAAGAAATGTATATTCATCACACCATTTGGCATCCTACTTGGGCACATTGTATGCAAACAGGGCTTGATAGTAGACCCTGCAAAGATTGTTGTTATTGTCAATTTACCACCACCAAAGTCAGTGCGCCAGTTGAGAAAAACATTGGGCCACATAGGGTACTACAAGAAATTTATAAAGGGCTATGGAAATATTATTGCACCCATGGAGAATTTATTGAAGAAAGACATTAGGTTCCAATGGAATAATGAATGCCAAGTAAGCTTGGACATACTAAAAGAGAAGATGGTGACAACACCAATTTTGAGCTTTCTAGATTGGACAAAAGAATTTCATGTGCATGTCGACACTTCATCCATTTCACTTGGAGTAGTTTTGGCACAACCGGGTGAAGGAGACATTGATCACCCAACATCTTTTGATAGTACAAAATTCTTTGAGTCTGAGACGAACTATAATACTACAGAAAGGGAAGGTCTAGATATGGTATATTCCCTATAGAAGTTCAGACATTATTTATTGGGTCAACATTTTAAGATGTTTACAGATCATTCTGATTTGAAGTACCTAGTTAATAATACAGTGTTGGGGGGGAGGATTTGTATATGGTTGTTATTGTTTCATGAATATGATTTTGAAAGCATAATAAAACTAGGGAAGTTGAATGCAAGACCAGATCATCTGTCAATAATTACTAATGGAGAGGATCCAAATAACTTGGAGGAAAATTTTCCTGATGCTAACTTAATTATTGTTCAGATTGTTGATTATTATTGTACTAACATTGTTGGAGTTTTTAGCACAGGAATGGTTTCCAAGGAATTTATTGTCGTACAGAAAAAAAAAAGTTGGTAGTGCGCACTAAATTTTATCAGTTGATTGCAAGTCATTTATACAAGTTAGGCGCAGATGGAATTCTGAGAAGATGTGCAATGGAGCATGAACACTCCATGGTGTTAGTAGAAGAACATGAAGGTATAGTTGAAGTGAACTATGCAGGAACTACTACATCACAGAAGGTGTTGTGCGCAGGATTATGGTGGCCTACAGTACATAAGGACAAAAAGGAATACTGTCAGACTTGTGATGTCTTTCAAAGGGTGGTAAAACCATCCAGAAGGTATGAATTGCCACTTATGCCCCAAGTAACTTTACGTATTTGATAAATGGGTTGTGGATTTCATTGGACCCAATAACCCATCAGCAAGGAGGTCAGGATCTAGATAGATCATCATTGCGACATAATACTTAACCCTATGGGCAGAAGCAGCCCTAGTGAAGGATTGAAGCACAAAAACTATAGCGCAGTTTCTCTTTGAGAACGTGGTGACCAGATTTGGATGTCCCATAATTTTTTTGAGTGATCAGGAAACTCATTTTATTAACAGTACAATCAGATATATGACAGAATTGTTAAATTATTAGCTTGATTTCTTATGTGGATTAATTCTTTTATTTTCTTCAATACTTTGATTCCATCTTAATATACTTGAACAATTCCAAATCATAATTGAATAGCAATAACTATGTAGATAAGTAAACATGCACATCAACAACACATATACCCTGGGGAAACCCTGTATAGAGAGAAAAACCCCAGCAAACAATATTCTTTTATTGCATTAATAATGTAAGATCTCTTACAAATATCCACCATGAATGTTCTTCTCTCAAAGATCTTGCCAAGATGACTCTGAACTGACAAAGACTTATAAGACCTTGCTGAAATACACCTCTGATATCCTACCTCTTTATCACTGATGTGCTCCTCTATTACTTCACCCTCAACCTGCATATGAAAACTATGTTGCAAAACTGTGTTACGGAATTGTGTTGAAGAGAGGATTCAACCTCTTCTTAATAGGCTGAAGAGGGGAAGAGGGGAAGCTCGAAATAGTAACTAGATTGTATGAATTAAACATAACTCAGCTTCATGCTTTAGTTCGAACTTAGAACTAGACTTGAGATTGGTTACAACTCAGCTTTACACTTTAGTTCGAACTTAGAACTAGACTTGAGACTAACATGCTTTAGTTCTAAATTAGAACTAGACTTAAGACTTTAGTTGCAACTCAACATTACACTTTAGTTCTAAAATAGAACTAGACTCAAGACTTTAGTTGAAACTCAACATTACACTTTAGTTTTAAAATAGAAATAGACTCGAGACTTTATTTGCAACTCAACATTACACTTTAGTTCTAAAATAGAACTAGACTCAAGAATTTAGTTGCAACTCAACATTACACTTTAGTTCTAACATAGAACTAGACTCAAGACTTTAGATACAACTATTGACAAGGCAATCTGAATTTCTCTTCATGGTGGATAATGTTTACACGTGCCAACACACTAGATCAATACAATTACATCATTTGCAATATTAGGAATATCGTGTTAATGTTTATGCCATTATTATAGTTCTTTGCATTTCAATAGATAAGAGCATAATAAGAACAGGATCACTGAGAAATACACATTCACAAGAGACACAACATTTATCCTAGGAAACCCTCTAGGGGAAGAAAACCCAGCAAAAACTTCCTTATCATAAATAGCTT
>JZKD02S1864917.1:715892-727396 GCA_000966675.3 Picea glauca | reverse complement strand
GGCTGTTTTGGGTTAGCCCGCGGATGCCCGCGTGCAGTATAAGGACAGCAAGCGGATGCCCGCGCCCAGTGAGAAGTTAGGGCGTCGGTTGCTTGTTTTAAGTGGCTTTTTGAGGATTTGTTCATCATGGCTTTGGCTAGGAAGAGGCATGAGTTGGCCTAATGCCAGGTAAACCTGTGTAGTGCATTTTAGGGTTATAACATCGTTCCATCCTCTTCCTGGAGCAACATACCATAGATCAATACCAACGGATCTCGACCCCGTCGACCATTGTCATCATCTCAACCATTCTCGAGTCCACACACGATATGTTTTCCGAAGGGAACTAAGCAATATCTCACCCACTATTCCCCTCGACATATATATCAAACATGGAATTGTCGAAAATGTGCATATCAGAGCTTCATGTTCCCCTGAAAAAATTGTCACCTACACGTCCCTTTTCAAAGAGTTTTATGGCGTATTCACCTGGAGCTATGAGGAAATGTCGGGTATTGACCCCGACATTGTGATACATGAGATCAAGACATACCCCGATGCTAAACCCATCTGACAATGCCTTCGTCTAGTTCACCCACGTAAAGTGGCTGCTATCAAGCTTGAAGTCAAGAAACTTCTCAAAGCCAGCTTTATTTACCCGGTGGCTCTCACTGACTGGGTTTCCAATCCTGTCCCGATCGACAAGAAATAAGGCACAATTTGTGTATGCGTTGATTATAGGGATATCAATAAGGCTTGTCCCAAAGACAACTTTCCTACCCCCTTCGTCGATCAGATTGTCGACAATTGCGCTAGAAGTGAAATCTTCTCTCTGATGGATGGTTTCTCCGGATATAATCAAATCAACATTGTTCCCAAGGATCAACATAAGACTGCTTTTATTTGTCCTTGGGGAACTTTTGCCTATTGGAAACTCCCTTTCGGTCTCAAGAACGTTGGCGCAACTTTTCAATGCGCTATGTCTTATGCCTTCCATGATATCAAGCACATCGTGCAACCATATCCGGATGATTTACCCGCTCACTCTATGTGCCGAGTCGATCATCCAATCCACCTCTGAGCCATTTTCATCCACTGTCGGTTTTACCGTATACGCTTGAATCCTCACAAGCGTGTTTTCTGCATGGAATATGGCCGACTTCTAGGATTTATTGCTTCACGTCAAGGGATCAGGGTAGATCCTTTAAAGTTCAAGGCGATCCTTAATCTCCCTCCTCCTTCTACACTTCACCAGTTACAAAGTTTGCAAAGGAAAGCAAACTTTCTTCATCGTTTCATCCCAAATTATGCCGAGATAACTCATGGATTTACGCGGCTCCTAAAAAAGGGGTCTGAGTTCATATAGGATACCATCGCAAACAAAGCCTTCGAAAATTTGAAATTGTCTCTAACATGTGCTCCGCTTCTCTTTCCCCCCCATTACAGTTGCGATTATTTCCTCTACCTTGTAGCCTCGGATTACACCATTGGTATGGTTCTTGTCCAAGAGGATGATTCCAACGACGAACATGTTATCTATTACTTCAGTCAAAGTCTAACACCTACCGAAACCAAGTATTTACATGTCAAAAAACTGGCCTTGGCAGTCGTTCAAGCAGTCCAACTCTTCCGGCACTATATCCTCTCTCGCAAGACTACAGTGATTTCTAACTGCAACCCTATGCAACACATTCTGACACGTCAATTGCTAGGGAGAAAATACTCCAAATGGATCATGATACTCCATGAGTTTGACTTGGAATTCGAACGAGCCAAGTCCAAGAAGTCCTTAGTGTTTTCTGAGTTGATATGCGACTTTCCCTATTCTGAAACAAAAAATGTAGCAGCTGATTCATTACCCGATGAATCCCTTTTCCTTATTAGTTTTGATGATCTTTGGTATGGTGATATCATCATATATCTCCAAACCTAGACTTTCCGGCCAAATTTGTCTAGTACTGACCGACGTCGAATATGCCACCAAGCCCGTCAATATATTATCCTCGAGGATACTCTTTATTGTCGGGGGATTGACTCAGTTTTTCGATGAAGCCGAGAAAGCCTCAAATGGCTGCCATTCTAGAGCCTGTGGTAGTTATATGTCTGGGTATGCTACTGCCCAGAAGATATTATGAGCAAGGTATTTTTGGCCTTCTTTATTTAATGATTGCATAATCGTTGTCCAAAAATGCCATGCTTGCCAGACCTATAATCATAAGATACGGTCACATCCTACTCCTCTTCACCCTATGGTCTCCGTTGGTCCCTTTGCGAAATGGGGCATCGATTTCATGACATGTCACCCCCAATCGGTCAAGGGGCATGGATACATTATTGTAGCCATATATTACTTTACGAAATGGGTCGAGGTGATGCCGACATTTGATAATACTGGAAAGACCGCATCATTATTCATTTTTAATCATATCATAGCTCATTTTGGTGTTCCTCAGGCTATCATCACTGATCACGGTAGCCACTTTAGAAACTTCACGATGTCCAACCTCACTAAAAAATTGGGTCTTCGCCATGAAAACTCAACGCCCTATTACCCACAAGCCAACGGCCAAGTCGAAGCAATTAACAAAGTTCTCATAACTATGCTCTGATGAATGATAGGGATTCACAAAATAAGTTGGCACACAATGTTGTTTTCGGCATTGTGGGCTTACCGGACATCTGTCAAGTCTTCTACTAGGTTTACACCTTTCCGGTTAGTCTATGGTTTGGAATCCATTCTCCCGATTGAATGTGAGATACCCTCTTTAAAACTAGCTGTTGAACTCCTACCGAACACTTATGTTGAGGAAGAACATCTATTTCTTATGCGATTAGACAAAACTCAACGCGATGCTACCCTAGTCATAGAAGCTCAGAAAAAACGTGTCAAGTCCCAATACGACAAACATGTCAAGCCTCGCGTTTTCTCCGAAGGAGATCTCGTTCTCCTCTATGAACAAGATTGAGATATGCTAGGAACTAGAAAATTCAAATCCATGTGGCGAGGTCCTTATATCATTAGACGAATTTTGGAAAAAGGGGCTTATGAGTTAGTAGATTACGATGGTATCCCTTTGAGTGAACCCAGAAATGGGTTGTACTTGAAGAAGTACTATGCATAAGATCACCTGTGCACGAGTACATGTATTTTTATTGTATCATACTTCTTGTGTGTTATTGTAGCTTGCTTTTGTCATTATCTGGTCTCTGCCCTTATGTGATGTTGTATTTGATTTCCATATGTCAGAGTCTTCGCTACCCTACATTGGCTTCGTTGATGGCACTAGCCATAGTACTCAGAACATTGCTTTTGTTGCATCGTCTATTTACGCCCCCACAAACGAACTTGTCTCTTTACGAGGTGTGTGCCTCGGTCGTGCGACCAACAATATTGCAGAGTATAGCACCATTATCGAATTGTTGATTGATTCTATCTCGCTCGGAATCCGTCATTTGGTTGTGCAACTCGATTCTTAGCTCATAGTACTACAGTTAAGTAATGTCTATAGTATTTGAAGTCCTACTTTATTACGGGTGTATTTGCGAATTCGCCTCTTGGAACGTTATTTTGATTATATTGAATATAAACATATTCCTAGACGTCTAAATACATTAACTGATGAATTAGCTAACTATGTATTAGACAGACATTTGGGTCATTTATAAATCAATCACATCAATTTTCACACAACACAAGATAAACCGGTAGAAGTCGTATGTATATATAAGGATCGAAATTTTTTTTACAAAAAAGTTATGTCCGAGGACCAGAATTTCGAAATCTGAATCTCATAGTTTCTACAAAGTGATGTCATGGATGGCATTCATGGTAACACACGACTGCCCAGAAAACCCTATGAAGTAGTCGACCAATGGACTCTGACACTCCTACTGTATGACGTTGATAACATCGTGAAACCTCTCCAAGGGGCATGTCTGGAATGTCTGTTGTCAAACCCTCTAGGTTTTGTTCCATCGCTTCATAGTCTTTGGCATCCCATCATGGCACTGGAGCCACCTCTCCTCTTTGCTAAATAGGAGAAGTACCAGGAGGTCGGTAAGGTCCCACGTCTATGTCATCAAAAATAATTTTGTATTTAGACCTTGGACGAACATATAAAAAACATTTGCATATGATAAAATTCACAAAAACATTTAAAAAGAAAAAAATGTGTACTTCTTACCAAGATCCCCCCACTGAGTGCCCTTGGGTAGGACCAAGTCCATATCTCCTCGAAATTCCAACTCAGCATAGGTATAATCATCGACCATAAACATCTATGGTCACAACCAGTCGAAGAAGGCATCATTATATTTGATAATTGGTCCAGCTACATGTCGGGCCATGAGCTGACACCACCTCAGCATTCTTGGATCTGTTGGAGCTGGTAAACCCCACTCAACCTGCAGCCTCAGCAAGGGGACCCTCTCAAGAAAGAAGGACACCAACAAAGGCCCATACCCAAATTGCTTCAGGTCGCCTCGCCTCCATTTGGTCAATTGTCTCTTCATGCTACGAAGCACTGTGTCTGCCAAGTTAAAAAACTGAGGCTCAGTACACTCTATGGCATACTGAAATTAGCTCTGAAGAGCCATGTGAGGAGCAGTGCTCCCAGCCATATGAGCAATGGTAAGAAAAATAGTGTGAAGGGTCAAATCCCGCACTCCCCAAATGGCTACTTTCCCTTTGCTCCTCTCTGCCTCTAGAACACGGTGCAAACGACAGTACTCACTCATGGGCAGCCCACCACCTCTGCTATCAGTCAGGCTCGCATGGTACCCACACCGCGACAGTCCTGTCAAGAAGTAAATGTCCTCGATATCCAAGGACAATGTGTGGACCCCTACATGGAATACTTGCTCGTCAGGATCCCACATATGCACAAGGTACTCCAATAACCTGACTTGGGCCCTCATACCCGGGATACGAAAGAATTTCAGGAGACCACAGTCTCGTAAAGAAGCAATGGTAGCCAGATGATTCTCGACAATGGCATCATCTTCTTCATGCTCTCTTTAATGCCATTCCAGAACCATGGTGATGGCCAAATACCTGCATAAGAAGCATAAGAAGAAAGTTAGTAACTCTATTCAAAACTTGGTATCATTTTCATTGAGCAAAACTTTAAAAAAATTTCCAATTTGCAGTTCTCACAGGTGCCCTTTAGGCATAGTGCAAGGTTCTCACAGGTGCCTTTGGGGTCACCTGCGAGAATGAGGCATTCTCGCAGGTCTCGTGTGGCTGGCCTGTGAGAATGGCTGAGTGCAACTTTAACCCCCAAAACAAACTCAAAACTATAATTTTTGCCAATGAAAATGAAAAATCAGACCATGAAAAGGTAGAGGACAAGGAGCTTACCTCACTGTCAGAGACGGTTCGTCGAATGGATGCTCGTAACTCCCGCAATCGAGCGCTGAAATTCAAGGGCAAAAGAGGGGTTTTGGACTCAAATATTGGTAAAGTTAAAATGACTATGGTAAAAAGAACTTTTACCCCTTTATATTTACTTTTACCATTTGTTATTGGATTTTATAATTGTTTATTTATTAAAACCTAATGCCTAATACCCTTTTGAGTGCGACTTTTGCAGACATAACGACCTTGATGTTCATGCACAGGGATGCGGATATTTTTTCTTATTCATTGCATGTTTTGATTGTTTTTTAATTTTTTTTATGGTTTTTGTACAAAACCTCGAGCTTGTTCTTTGTCCGTTATCACGCTCAAAAATACATGAGAACGCGATCGAGCACACTTTTATCACTTTTTCGGGCTCAACAAGGTTATACGAAAAAGGAACCCCCCTGGAGTCCTCTTTAAGCTCTTTTCAGACTCTCTAAACATGAAAAGATTTTCGAGAGACCTTGCTATTTTCACGCTCATTAAAGTATTTGAAGAAAGCGTCTGTTAGGCGATAATTTATCTCTTTTTCGGTCTCATCAGACTATTTTACGAAAAAGGAACTGAGAGAGTTCTCTTTTAAGTGTTTTTCCAAACTCTATAATCATGAAAAACTTTCGAGTTTTCTATCTTTGGACTCATTAAACAAACATCGACAGACCCATAATGGGACTAAACCACTCCTTCCTAAGGTTCGTTAAACATACTCCAAAGGACTTATCTGAAGGATGAGCTTATATCAACAAGCATATGTTATCCTCCTCAAGCTTGTGTAAAAATAAAGAGGTACTCACCAAAAATGGTGGGGAAAAATTTGGGAAAGGGATGTGTTCTCGTATTCATATTAATTGGCAATAAGTGTCGCTCTTGAACATGACACCCCCCTATTCATTATTTGAAGCCGGTTTAGGAAATCCATTTGTCTATCATTCGATTTGCTACAAGGTCATACCCTGCGTCGTCTCTGAGTCAATGCTGCCAAATCATTGGTCGTGTCATTCATATGTTCAAGAGAAGTTCATCTGAAACCTTTATTGAGTCGGCCATCTGCAGTTGTCCATTTTCTCTGTATCGGCCTTCCCTGTTTCCAGTCCAACTTACATCATACTCTATTTCACCTTTGAAATCTGTTACTCATTTTGTGTCATTGATGGGGGATACATCAAGGCCCTCCTGTGATGAGTTTTGTTCCGTCGACTTCAGCTCATTATCCGGAAACAACATTTAGAAATTCTTTGGTACCTTGGAACTTGCATTCCTTGATGGCAGGTTTCCTTGCTTTCGACAATGGGTTTACATTATTGACCCCTGATCGAAATATTTCGTCGGATGTTCGACCTCAACTCATTCATTCACATTCGGTGGATTGTACTAGTGTACCTTGGTAGTCATTGACATTAATGTTGATTTCCCTCGCACTTGTTAACAGTTTCATCAATGACCGGTAATCAAGTGGTTTCTACCATGTTCGACTTCGACACATGTAATCACATGGTTAGATTCGTACTTTTGAGAAATGGGATTGAAGACCCTGGATCTCATCTCTTTGTCCAGGTTGCGATGGAATATGTATAATTTGCGACACATAGATCCACTTTGTATGTCTCGTGGCTATGTCGTCTCAATTTAAATTTTCTTGCATAGATCCATAGTGTATTCCTGGTGGCTATGTGATATTTTGACGACATGGATCCACAATGTATGATTGGTGTCCATGACCTATGCTTATAATTCCATCCGTCAATGATCTGAGTATGGGAATGCCTACCTCAGAACTAGTATGATATTCTGCAGATGCTTGGTTGTTCGCAGGTTTCTGATTAGGTGCGCTCCTGGTTTCCGACACACACACGCAGTCTACAAAGTATTTTAGTTGTCACTGATTCCGGCCTCATACTTTGGGGGGCATTCTGTTACCCATGATTTTGGTCATCTTGATGGTGTATTGATGATGGTGTGCTCAGGCTCCTAAAGTGACATTTATCTCTTCCTAGAAAACATATTTTTGAAGAGAGTTCACAGGTTGCTTATAGCCTAGGGTGTGAGAATGACCCATTCTCGCAGGCTACCTTTAGCTCAGGTGCGAACTTATCGCACTGTGCTATATATCTAGGGTGAGAACTTGTTCCCAAGATTGGAAAAAGATGAAGTCTCGATGGTTCTAGAAGGGAATCTTCTAGATAATGGGTTGGCATTCGAATGGTTATCATTTTACTGGTTTCCCTAATTTGGTGGGATCATTCTCATCCAAGTAACCATCTCGTCCTCTCCTATATATTGATGGGATTCTCATGGAAAAGGTTAAGCAATATTAATTTGAGAATTGGCGAAGGAATTGTGTGAAGAACCTAGCTTGAATAGGAGCTTGGAGACTCTAGCAAGTCTATCAAGAGGAGTCAGATATTCTTCATGCAAGGATCAAGCAAGTGTGTGTGTTGGAACTAAGAGTCACCGAAAGGAAGCTTGCGACATCAAGGCGATCAAGTTGTATCTTCTACATTCAATTAATATGATACAACGACATGTCCTTTTCCCATAAAGTCATTCTTACTTTATTGTGTAATTCCTTGATCATACACATAAGTCGATGATTGAATATATTTTTCTATCTTCACTTTGGTTGGTTTGTGTTGTCTTCATCTTGACCTCACGAGATCACTGGAGTGAAGCGGGAGAAACAGAGACCCTAGGAAGTGATACAAAGGTATGTCACTTGTTCCTCCCTACTAGCTAATTCAATGGTCATAACTTAGGGAAAGAGTCATGTCCTGTCTTTTTTTTTTCTAGATCCAAGTGGACCTAGGGAGATCTGTTAGTGTCCACACCTACCGATTAGTCCGATAACACCTTACAAATTTCATTTTTACTAAGAGAAATAGAGGGCATGTCACATACCATGTGTTGTAGATATGGAAGAGATTTGTAATGAATATGTCCAATTCTTCTGTGCCACAACTCGTTGGAGCTAGTTGCATCATGAGCCAATTCTTGAAATGACTATCCTGACATGACATACAGTCCTCCATTGTGAGTTCCAACGAGTTTTGTTGTACTTAAGTGGCTACCTAGCCCATAGTAGTGCCTTCCTGTCCTTGAAGATCACCTAATATCCCTTGTCCTCAAGGGTTGCAACTGATAGTAGATTATTCTTTATCCCTGGAACATATAATACGTCATCGACATGAATTCTAGCCCTAGATTCCAATTTGAAGGAGATAAATCCTACTCCCTCTATCTTGTAGCATTTTTCATCCCCAAGCTCGACCTGCTCTACAAAATATTTTGTCTCGAAATTTGAGAGGATCTCCTTGTACCCTGTCAGGTGCTTTGATGCACCACTGTCTACTAACCAAGTTTTCAGCCACATGGAAACTGAACTGGATAAGGAAGAAACCAAATAATATTATTTCCTATTTTCTTTCTCATTAGAAGGACTTTTATGATTTCTTTTGGATTCATCATCCTCAGCAGTGGAGGCATGATGTTTCCCTTTCCTAGGATATTTATTTATAAACCAACAATCTTTAGCAAAATGACCCAACTTATTACAACTAAAGCATTTAACCTTAGATGTATCAATATTCTTTCCTTTGAATGTACCTTTGGTGTTTGGCTTCCACTAAGAGCCTTTTTGGAAAGTGCCTTTCTTATTTCCCTTGAATCTTGATGCTAAAGCTAAGTTCTCTTATTTCATTGGCTCGCTCCTGGTAGTTGTGTGACTCTCTTCCTGGAGGAAATCATGCCATAACCTCTCAAACATGGGCTGAATCTCTCTCCCACTTACACTGGATGAGAAGGTCTCCCATGAAGAAGGAAGACCATCAAAAATGGCCTACACTAAATCATCATCGTCCACTGTCACCCCTGTGACAAAAAGCTGATCTCTGATCTGAGCTATCCTAGAACATAAATATGCCATTGATTCACCTTTCTCCATATTCAAATACTTAAGCTTGTGCTTAAGTGTCCTCTTCTGACTTGGAGCCTGTTTCTCATACAGATTCACCAAGGTATCCTTACATTCCTTGGCAGTCATCAATGAAGTCGTTGCAGGCATTATACTGCCTTTGACTGAGTCAAATATGATTCGCTTGGTCTTTTCTTGACTCTTCCTGAAGTACATTCTTTCTGCATTATTCGTTGGTTCCTCCACCACTGTGGTGACATACTGCTCAATATCATGCTCTTGATAGATATTTGTTATACATATCTTCCACACATTAAAGTTGGTAGCTCCTTCGATTCTATCTTCAGCCCTGACTAAAATGGAGGATTCCACGGTCCTCACACTGGAAACTTAATCAATCTTGCTTGGATCTATGTGTACCTCCTGCTGCACTTCAACACATTTAACACACCCTAAGCTCTGATACCAAGTTAAATTATTAGCTTGATTTCTTATGTGGATTAATTCTTTTATTTTCTTCAATACTTTGATTCCATCTTAATATACTTTAACAATTCCAAATCATAATTGAATAGCAATAACTATGTAGATAAGTAAACATGCACATCAACAACACATATACCCTGGGGAAACCCTGTACAGGGAGAAAAACCCCAGCAAACAATATTCCTTTATTGCATTAATAATGTAATATCTCTTACAAATATCCACCATGAATGTTCTAATCTCAAAGAGCTTGCCAAGATGAATCTGACCTAACAAAGACTTACAAGACCTTGCTGAAATACACCTCTGATATGTTGCCTCTTTATCACTGATGTGCTCTTCTATTACTTCACCCTCAACCTGCATATGAAAACTGTGTTTCAAAACTATGTTACAGAACTGTGTTGAAGAGAGGATTCGACCTCTTCTTATATTGGCAGAAGAGGGGAAGAAGGGAAGCTCGAAATAGTAACTAGATTGCATGCATCAAACATAACTCAGCTTCATGCTTTAGTTCAAACTTAGAACTAGACTTGAGATTAGTTACAACTTAGCTTTACACTTTAGTTCGAACTTAGAACTAGACTTGAGAATGACATGCTTTAGTTCGAACTTGGAACTAGACTTAAGACTTTAGTTGCAACTCAACATTACACTTTAGTTCTAAAATAGAACTAGACTGAAGACTTTAGTTGTAACTCAACATTACACTTTAGTTCTAAAATAGAACTAGACTCAAGACTTTAGTTGCAACTCAACATTACACTTTAGTTCTAAAATAGAACTAGACTCAAGAATTTAGTTGCAACTCAACATTACACTTTAGTTCTAACATAGAACTATTCTCAAGACTTTAGATACAACTCTTTATAAGGCAATTCAAATTTCTCTTCATGGTGGATAATGTTTACAAGTGCCAACGCACTAGATCAATACAATTACATCATTTGTAATATTAGGAATATCATTTGCAATATTTCACCAGGAAGTACAAAAAGCGAAGGACAAAGCTTGGCATGATAGGAACATAAAGAAGAAAAGATTTAAGGAAGGAGATATAGTTCTCCTATATGACATCAGGTATCATCATCACCCTGGGAAGTTCAAGATGCATTGGTTAGGGCCTTATCAGGTAGAGGCCATTACAAATGGAGGTGTTGTGCAACTCAAAGATATTGCAGGGAATAATCTCGGAGGACTGGTGAATGGCAGTTGACTGAAGTTGCATCAAGACAGTGGAACTAACAACCTGAGGTAAAAACAGAAAGAGGAGGTATGATTGTACATATTTTATATTGTAGATGTTATAATAAAAATACAAAAATACATAAAAAAGAAGAAATCTGGTAAAAAGACAAAAATATAGGAGAATACTAGAGGGTTTTGATGTAATAGAATTATTAGCATTAACAGTGCGCCACAGAAAAACCAGTGTTGAAGACACTATGCGCTGGAAAGTACTTGACAGGTACAAAAGTGTAGCGCGCAGGAAAAATTGAAAAAATGAAAATTGTTAGTGTGAAACAACTATCAATACGTCGTCCTGCTATAAAGTTGGAAAAAGGGGAAAATGCAGTCATTTGTGTTTTTTAGCTAAGGAGAATGTTAAGAACCTGAATAGATATACAAATATAATCACCACAAATACTGAATACACAATAGATCCACAAAGCAAGATAGAAGAAACCACACTTTATTATTACCAAAACCCTTGAGGTAGGGCAACACCAT
>JZKD02S1864917.1:661944-684511 GCA_000966675.3 Picea glauca | reverse complement strand
ACCCCTCTTCCTACTCCTGAAAGGCCATGGGAATCCATCTCAATGGACTACATGTCGGGCCTCCCATCCACCAAGCGGGGAAATGACTGTGTTTTTGTGGTTGTTGATCGCTTTTTTAAAATGGCGATTCTGGTTGCCTGCAAGAAGAGCATCACAGCAGAGGCCACTGCCAAGCTCTTCTTTGAATGAGTCTGGGTACATTTTGGAATCCCACAAACCATTTTCTCAGATCGAGATAGTCAATTTCTCAGCACATTCTGGTCGAGCCTCTGGTCACTACTGGACAGCAAGCTCACCAAATCCACGGCCTTCCACCCCCAGACAGATGGTCAAACCGAGGTTGTAAATCAAATGATTGTGCATATCCTTCGCATGTATAATTCAAAGAACCCTCACACATGGGATGAGAGCCTTCCTTATGTCCAACATAGCTACAACTGAGCCTTTCATAGCTCAACCGGCCACAGCCCCTTTCAAGTGGGGTTGGGATTCCAACCATTGGATCCCATAGATGTTGCACTTCCCCTTGCAATCACCTCAACTGACTCATCTCCTGCTCCAACTGAAGCTGACAAAGTCACCAGGTTCATTGAGCGGATCCAACACATCTGCCAATAGGTTCAGGATATTCTATAGAAGTCCAATGACAAGTATAAACAACGCCATGATCAACATCGAGTGCCGCATAAGTTTTAGGTGGGCAACAAAGTTTGGTTGCACTTGCAGAAAGAATGCCTTACAGGACCCCATTGGAAGATTCACCCACTCCATTATGGACCATACACTATCACCAAGGTCGTGGGGGATAATTCTTTTGAGCTCAACATTCCTCCTTTCCTTGGCCTGCACCCAGTGTTCAACGTGGATCTCCTTCGCCCTTATTTCCCACCATTATTGGACACCTCAAAAGTAGCAGAACAACTGACACCAACAGAGCTCAACCCCGACTGCATACAATAGGAATCCAATGATCAGATTGTGGACAGACAGATCAAGGGCACTCGACAACAAAGGATCCAGCTTTATCAAGTCGTCAAAGCAGGGCAGCTCCTATACCAAGGCAAGTGGCTCACCCGAGGCCAAATTCAACGTAAATTTCCTCATCTAATGGGGGACCTCAACGCAATGGAGACCATTTATTCCTAAGGATGGAGGATTGATCCATATGGATATTGGTGGCCACCCACCTTTTCCAACTGGCTCAAAACAGTTTTCTGACATTTTTGGCAATTTACTATTTTTAGTAGTTTTTACTTCCAGGGCCATTTTGAGGGCCTAAATGAAGGTTTTTCAGTATCAAACTCCTCAATTATAGTCAAATGAATTATTGAACCCCCAAAATGAATCTCCTCGGAGATACCTTTCCAACGGGCTATCACACGCCTAAAACGGAGATCGTATGCAAAAGTTACGACCCCGGGAAGTTGATGTACTAGCTTACCCAAACGGGGCCCACATGACTTTTGGCGTTTCATCTCCTAGGGTTAGGTTTTTGGATGTCTAGGGTTTTGGAAATTCTTGCTTATTGTAAAAAGGCCTTCAGAGCCTCATTGTAACCTTCTTCTTTCGAATGCGCGTTGTTGTCACATCTCTTCTCAGAGATAAGTCGCCACCATTCCAGCAAGCTTGTTTCCACTGCATTTTACAGTTTCAGCTTATTTCGTTATTGAATAGAAAACTAGTTTTATTGTATCTCTATTATTTTATGTTAAGCACCTGTTAATAATTTGTATTCATTTCATTCTGCTCATAAAATCCAGATCAGGTAACATCTAGTTTTCAAATTTTTGTCAACTTCTTCAACCCCTATATCCTCTTCAACTTCCCATAGCCAGATGCCTTTAACTTATCCAATGACCTCAAACATTCAACACCTAAGTCGAAGCATTCATAAATGTCTAGTTCTCGAAGTTTTGTCAGTTGCTCGACCACCTGTATGCTCTTCAACTTCCCACAGAGAGATTCCTTCAAATTCCATAGTGACCTCAAATGCTCAAGACCCAACAACGCTTCTAATTAAGAGCATCCATAAATGTCTAGTTCTTGAAGCTCTGTCGGCTGCTCTGACACCCTTATGCTCTTCAAATTCCATCAGCCAAATGCCTTCAACTCCTCTAGCGATTTCAAATGCTCAACACCCGACAGCTCTTCTAAGTCAAAGCATTTAGAAACGTCTAGTTCTTGAAGCTCTATTAGTTGCTCTAACACCCTTATGCTCTCCAACGATTTCAAATGTTCAACACCCGATATCTCTTCTAAGTCAGAGAATCTAGAAACATCTCTAGTTCTCAAAGCTTTGTCAGTCGCTCGGACACATGTATGCCCTTCAACCTCTCATAGAAATATGCCTTCAACTCCTCCAGTGACCTCAAATGTTCAACACCCGACAGCTCTGCTAAGTGAGATCATTTGGTAACATCTAGTTCTCAAAGCTTTGTCAGTTGATAGGACACATGTATACTCTTCAACTTCCCACAGCCAGATGCCTTCAACTTCTCCAACAACCTCAAATGTTCAAAACCGGATAGATCTTCTAAGTGAGAGCATGAGGAAACATCTAGTTCTATAAGCTTTGTCAGTTGTTCCAACCCCTTTATGCTCTTCACAAGAACACTTTAACATAGCATAAACAAGTTAAACAAGCATAAACTAAGAACAACAATCATGCAATTGACATAGTGATTTATGTGGAAACCCAATATGGGTAAAAATCACGACAATGATAATCAATATTATTATTATTCAAGGGAGAATTACAATAGCCTTATTATTATTCAAGAGAGAATTACAATAGCCAATCACGGGCATACAACCATCCTCTCCTCTCATACACACAACACACCTCAGTATTGCATCTTACTCACACACACTACACATTGCACTCTACACCATCTCACCTCTATGGGTATGCTCGTATATATAGCATCTCTCAAACAATTAGACAAACTAATTATAATAAGATCCACCAGTTACACTAACTATTCACAAAAGAGTGCATGCCTGCACATTCTAAATATAGTTGATATGCATGTGACCAAATGGGAAATTGGTTGGCATGTTTCCAACACGTTGGAGCTGCGGAAACATGTAGTTTCCAATAGAAGAGTCTCCTCATGGAAGTTCCTTTATTGGACAACCAAGTCTCAACTCAATCCACTGATGTTAAGAGTCCAATGGAATCCGACAAACATTTCAATCTGTCGCACCCGAGAAGGCTCAATTGCTTCAAGTTCCTTAGGTCACCCAGCAAATCTGGCAACGCTTTCAGGGAAGTGGATCCTAAATACAGAACTTCCAACATTGTGAGGACTCCAATTGCACTTGGAAATTCTTTTAAGTTTGCATTCCCACAATACAATTTTTAAAGGGACCATTGAAGTGTTATTTGGGGAGGCACTTCTTCAATTTTGTTGCAGTATGAGAGATTTATGTATTCCAGTGTGCGGATATTTCCTACCGTTTCACTAGAGATGGTCAAATTAGAGAAAGAATATAACTTAAGATATTTAAGCCTAGTTAAATTCCCAAATGAATCTGGAAGCCTCTCCAAATTGTTGCATTTCGTCAGATCAATATGTCAGAGGTCTGTTAAATTACCAAAGAGCTCTGGCAGTGACTTCATGTTAGAGCAGTTTAGTAACTCTAAGGTCTTCAACGACCGTAAATTACAGAACTCTTCAGGAAATATTTCGAGATTAATTTCCCCCTTCTCAAATTCATGTAAATTTGTTCCAGGTACTTTAGCTTCTCTATGGACTCTGGAAACTTTGAGAGGGGAGCATCCCTAATCTTTAACTCTCGCAACTGCGAAGGTTCCTACAAAATTTTCACATGTTTCAATAGTAAGAAATAAATTTGGATGATTTTCATCTACAAAACCCTTGGAAATCATTTGAGATCTTGTGGTACAAGAAACAAAATTTTGAATCAGTAATGCACGCATTTCACTTTGCCTCAGTGTTTCCAATTCATTCACATGTACTTATAAAACCCTTAAATTGTTCATTAGAATCTGGGAAGGTAGAGTAGAGTAGGACATTTCTTCTAGTGGAGCCATATGATATTCGGAGCCTGCACCCTCCTCATAATGCGTTCAAAGAGACCATCATCAATATCAAGTAGTTGCAACTTCCTCATTTTGTAGCATGAAAAATATGCATCCCTAATTTATTTGTGACCCAAGAGAATTCAGAGGGATTTAACTCCTTCAAAAATATTAGAACAAAGGGATTTAACTCCTTCAAAAATATTAGAACAATGAACTTTTTTTTTTTCAAATAGAAAAAAGTACTTATGCTAGTAAATATAAAAAAGTCTTTTACAAAATAACCATTTTTTGTTTTTCTATAACTACTTCCTCTTACATAGTCATACCCTGTAGTGTAGTATGATATCAAAATATAAATCCATCCATTTTTTTAAAAGGTTGTTTAGAAAATAAACATAGTCTTCAGTTGTACCAAAAATATTATACGATTTCCATTCTTTCAAAATACTTTGTATGAATTCTTGTTCCTTTTGCATACTATATCACACCTTCTTCTAGCTATAGTGCCTACTTTGATAACTGGTTAGCTTCCTTGTTGAATTTTCTGTAAATATGTTGTCCTTTCAAAAGATGGAACTTTCCACTCAAGTGTTGAATTTTTGAAATCCAAGGTTGTAGTGTACTCACCTGTAGATTGTTTTTATAGGAAAACCAATCAATAATTATCTTTGATTCTCCTACAAGTTGTAAACTTTTAATATGTTTAAAATGAGAAAAGAACAAGATACACCACAGTGCTAAAAGTTCACCCCTGGTATTAGTTCCAGGACCACAATTCATTTTAAGACAGTAGACACCCAAATATGGACACTTTAAAATAGATCTTGCACCACATTTTGAACCCTCGTATTTTGAGGCTCCATAAAAGAAACCCACTGCCAAATTCCAATCTAAAAATGGAAGCCTAGTAACCATATGATGCTAGTATTTTTGTATTTTTTTGTTTTCACCCAAATCTTGTAAAATTATGTTGCAAACCCTGGCCAAAGAAAGATTTTCATCTTCAAAAATAATCATATTCCTGTATTTCCAGATCTCCCAACAAATAAAGCAAGGTACTTCTTTCCAAAATTCCATCTCCTTAAACCAATTATGGTAACATTCACAGAGTAGTCCTCCTCCCCAATTCCTCTTTAGTTTAAGTTCCTTTAAGATGGAATTCCAAATGTATTTGGTAAATAAACATTCAACCATCAAATGATTCAAATATTCCTCTTTTGCTCCACAAAGCACGCATCTACTAGGACCAATTATTCCTCTTTTTGTCAAATTATCCCAAGTAAGTATTTTATTTTCAAACATTAACCAACAAAATAATTTAAATTTTAAAGGAATCTTCCATTTCCAAAGTTCTAAGTACCATTCATTTTGACATACCTCATTGTCATCTAAAGATTGTATTTCATAGGCCTGTTTTGCATTTACTTGTCCTCCTTTGGTATTCCAAGACCACAATAATGTATCATTTTCTGAATTTAATTCAATACCAGACCTGACTAAGCCTTTTACATATAAATACCATTCCTCTTTATGTTCTCTAACTAGTCCAATAATCTTTTCATTTTTCCATCTTGAAGTGCTTTGGTCTTCAGTTGCAAATCCTACATGTGCAAGAAATTTTATACCATTTGACTGAAGAGTACTTGTTAAATTCTTTGATCATTTATAATATGATTGTGTCCCAATCATCATATCCTCTCCTATCCTAATATCCCATCCATTTCCCGGCTTCCATGCAAGCCAATCAATGATTATAGGTAAAGAAGTCATTAGTGCTCTCCAGATGTTTGACATCCCGTACATATGTTTTCTCCCTTCCCTAAACCATTCAATAATTGTTTTCTTTTTCAGATACTTCTTATGCACCACTTCATGCCAAATTCCATAAACCATAAGGCTTCTCAACAGACTCTTTGTTAACAATGCTTTTCCAAACCAAAAATGTTTTTTAAACACCATCCTCTTTTCTTCTTTGGTTTGGCAATTCTTTTCCAATTTACCAGATGTATACTTTCTTTTTCTTTTTTCCCCGTCCATAAAAAACTAAATATCATTTTTCTAATTTTATTTAAAATACTTTTAGGGATATTTACCATTGAAATCCAGTAAACATGTATACTTTCTAACACTGATTTTACAAGAGTAAACCTTCCACCTAATGTAAGTCATCTATGACTCCAATTTGAGATTCTTTTTTCCATTTTTTTCTGTAACCAGCTCCAATCGGCCAAAGTATAACAGTTTGGTTTAATAAAGAACTCCAAATACTTAAAACCAACTTCACTTGATTTAACTTCATATGGAAGAATATATTTTAAAACTGTGAGCTCCTCCCATGTCCATCCTGCTTCTAGGAAGAGTGACTTCTGTGAACTGAAGGACATACCCGTCGCATTACAAAACAAGTCAAGTGTCTCCTTTAAAAATTTCCATTCTATGAGAGAATTGTTCCCAAAAAACAAAACATCATCCACAAAGAGTAAATGTGTAATTTTGATTCCATTTGCAACTAAAAATCCTTTAATTTTACCTTCTTCAACTAACTTCAGAATGATTCTACTCAATCCTTCCAGAATAAGTAAAAATAGTAATGGAGAAAGTGGGAATCCTTGCCTCAATCCTCTAGTATTTCAGAAAAAGCTGGAAGGGCTTCCATTTATTAAGACGGGGAAATTTGCAGAATTTACACACCCCATTATCCAATCAGTTGCTTCTAGACTCAGACCAATCTGAAGTAATACTAACCTTAGAAAACCTCAATCCACCCTATCATAGGCTTTCATCATATCTAGTTTTAGGACCAATGCTTTTGTGTTTTTTATCTTTATACTGTGCAAAGATTCCTATGCCACTATGATGGCATCTGTAATTTGTCTACCCTCCAAAAATCAAAATTGTTCCTTAAAATACCTATTGAAAGAGAGGATTTGATTCTAGCAGCAATATTTTTTGTAATAATCTTATAAGTCAAGTTACAAAGTGAAATTGGTCTAAATCCTTCAAAAGTATCAGGCTTGTCACTTTTCGGGATAAGTGACAGAAAGGTGGCATTTAGGGCTCCTGAAACAATACCTTTCAGTCTAGATTCTTCCACCATAGACAATAGTTTAGGCCCCAAAAGTTCAAAAAACTCCAAAAAAAATTTGACAATCCAACCATCCGACCTAGGACTTTTTGAAATAGTAAAACCTTTAAGAGTTGACAGCACTTCATAAATTGTAAAAGGATCTACAATTCTAAGTCCTTCTTCCTCAGAGAAAATCCTAGGATAAGATCTAATAACTTCCAATTGATTTGAAATAGAGAGATTCTCTTGAGCTTTAAAGATGTTCCAAAAGTATCCAATGGCTTCCTTTTTTAAATCATGTTGACTTGTAATTTTGGATCCATCCTCCTTTTTAATATCCCCGATGGTATTTGTTTGTTTTCTAAAATTAGCATAAGCATGAAAAAACTTTGCATTCCTATCTCCCGACGCAAGCCAATTGATCCTTCTCTTTTGTCTCCAAGTTTCCTCCTCCTTCTTGTTATCAAACTAAGTTTCCTTGGGTCTTTAGCCCTTAGTTTTAAGTTTTTTTTTAAGCCTTTATATTTTAAATTTTGATTTATTTTCTTAAAGTGTGATTTACTTAGGTTACCTTGAATAAATGGAGGCTTGAGTGATGACTCAAGTTTTGACCCTCACATAGATTTTTGCCTTAGGTTCATTTTCTTGGCTTATGATTTGACTCACTTCATTACTTGACACTAAGCCTGACTCAACCCATGACCAACATGACTTGACATGTCACTCTTCCTACTAATACCTTTGTATCCTTGCCATGTTGTCCCTTTGTCCTCTTTAAATGGTCAAATCAACTTTTTGAAAAAGGAGCGCTGCTAACTCACTAGGAGTTTCCGTAGCGCACTCCTTGTCCTTCATTCTTTTCCATGATTCGTTATCATAGTGTTGATGTCATGTATACCCTATTTTCAGCACCTTGGTTAGTTAAAATATGCCTTCGATGATTTGATATTTATGAGCTTGCTAACGGTTTTCAAGTTTTGAATGTTCAAACCTCGGCGTTGCTAAAACTGTCAGTTCGGACCACTTGGTAGTGGCGCTACAGGATTGGTTTCTAAGGTGGATTTGGAAGCCAAGATGTTCATGTTAATCTCCTAAACAATTTCACAACTCCAATTTATCATCATTTTCCAGGTACTCCATGGTTTCCCTCCTCTGCATATCAAATTTGAGGTAGTAATTGTCGCCTAGAGCTTGGGTAGCGATCGTCTCTGCAAATCGTCCCTTCCTCATACCTCTCTATCCTTTATCCTACATAAACCTACAGCCATTATCACCTGGAGGTCAATTATCAGACAACCATTCACCTTGCTTTTGAAGAGTTCAATTTCCCAAGCAAACGTTTTCTCTTTTTGTGCACGTTGCGCTACCCAAAAGCGTTGTTGAACCTCGTTATTGTTTCCCTTGCCTCGTCCACTTTTAGATTGGATTGTTTTTAACCAGTTTTCAAAGACCATTGCAGTGATTTCTTTGGCCATATTTCCATTCTTCAGTTTGAGATCTGTAAACAGCAAGGGGAGAGAAATTTTCATCTCTTGTTTTTCAAAACCATCAAAGTAGTGTGAGTTAGAGGAGAGTCCTAGAAAAACAACTATTGATCACTATCAACCTCCCATTGAAGTCTTCCTCCATTGGTTTTCTTAGCCTTCACTACACCATAGCCTTTAACCTCTCATCTTAACCCATGGAGACACCTCAGAAGAAGAAATCTCACAAGTGAGGCACTGTGGTCAGAACTGAACCTACAAACATGCATTTATTTGAGGCAGAGCCCATGGTTAGGGAATTTTTTCAAAGGGTGGGTTTCCTTGCTTTCTGGCAAAACATGCAGAGGGGACATCCTGAGGTGGCAAGGAAATTTGCCTCACATTTTGATGGCCTTAAGACTAAGGTAGGAGACCTAGAATTTGAGGTGTTTGAAGCCTCCATTTTAGTAGCCATAGAGATTCCTATCACAGGAGAGAGATGGTTTAAATCCATGGCTTTGAATGCAGACTTCTCCAAGGAATTCCTTAATCCAGAGTATCAGACTGACAACCTCTCCAAAGGGGTACCAAGAAATCATCTAGTTGAAGATCATCCAAAGATACTTCACATGTGAGGGGAGGTTTAATACACTATACTAGTACCATATAAGGCTTCTGCTTCATTTTAATGGTAAAGATGAAATGAATATTCATTTCTACTTGTTGAGAAAAATGGGGAAAATTTCAGATAGAGTCCAATCCAAATCTAAAGCTGTGGATACTAGTTTCTTTCATTCTGGGTTGATTGGAATGTTGGTTTCATAAGAATTGAGAAAGAGGAACATTCTATGGGAACAATTCACTATTCCTTCTCACATGAAGTTGGACATAGCATCCACTCCTCAATCAAAGATACAAAGTCATTTTCCATCCACTAGTACTGCTCCAGCGGGAGCCAACAAGAAAAGAAAGAGCAGGGCCCCTACCCAAGACCAAGAGATCATCAAAGAAGTGGAAGAAATAGAGAAGGAGGCTTATCATTCTCCACAGAGAGACCTTTCACCCCCTCCTACACCAAAATTGGAAGAGGTCCCTTCCTCTACTAAATCCACAACCAGAAAATGAAGGAAATTTCACTTCTCTTCATCTCCTTCAACAACTAGTACAAAAGTCAGAATATCTTTCATGAGATCATTAGCGCTCAAGGAGATTGTTGGAACACAAGTCCTACCAAAGGTTTCTATTATGAAGAAGAAGAGAGATAAGGGAAAAGGCATTGAGAAACCTGTTGAGATGGTAGATGTAGTCCTTGTGCAATAGGAAGATGAAGATGAAGCTATAAATAAGCTTGTTGAGACTGTCAACATCACCACTCCACCTAGCAACCATACCTTCAAAAGATTAATTAGACAACTCAGGGAAGCTAGGAAGGAGGTTGCTCGCTTGAAATCAGAGGGTTTATCTGAAAGAATCAAAATGAAGGAGCTCATGGATAATTATAGCAACACTCTTGACTTGGCAAGATTTGCAGCTAGAAGAGCTCTTCCTCTCCACAAACAGCTCAAGAACCTTTATAGGAAAAATAGAGATTTTCAGTCTCAGAATAGAAAACTCAAAGCAGAGATGCAACAATTCAAGGATGAGGTGGCTCAGAGGAATTTGAATGTGTTGGTTGAAGCTTCCATTGAAAAGGAGAAACCAGTGGTGAAGAAAAACACACCTTCAGTTAAGAAGATTGTTATTACAAAAGGAAAACATGTTGCTATGCCATAAGGAAGTCCTCCTTCCACAAGAAGGAGTGCTAGGTTGATGAAGTGATTGGAGGAGTGAGAGTTCCATGTTTTAGAATGGCCTCTTTTTGCAACGGTAAGTGACCGAGGAAGTATTACTTTTGCCACTTATACAAGATTTACAAGCTCCTAATGCATTCAACGCAAGGTTTTTTGTGATTTTCAAAGGATTAGTCTCTTCATATAGAAAGAGCACAGACATTCTGTAGCACTGTGGTGCTACGAAATCATCTATTTTGCATATATTATCAGTCTGCTACCTACATCTCTACCAAATCTCCTAACACTGGTGTAGCAATGGCGCTACTAATCTCCTAGGGTGCTACCAAATCTGTTAAGCAGTGTAATGATGGCGTTGTGAATTCCATAGGGTGCTACCTAATTCGTTTTGATGCCGGGAGCTACACATTCAACAGGACTAGTTCATCATTGGCGCTACCAAATTTTACACAGAGACTGAATTACACACAGAGATACACAGGCTTTGGTGCTACCGAATTGCATACAGACACTAAATTGCATGCACAGATACACAGACTCGGGCTCTACTCATTCTACAAGTTTATTTTTGAGATTTTTCTATGAAATGTGTTGAGTAATTTGTGAAGGCGCTACAAAATCTCGCTACCCAGCGTGGTATCGAATGACGCTACCAATAGGTACCTGGAATCAAGGAGTTTGAGTTATCATTATTGTGAGTAGTTGATTATGTGGAGAATGGCTAAGATGGTAGTTGGTAGCATGATGACAACTTACAACCTCTACAGGACACTTGGCATGCAAGGGGATGCGCATCAATGAATATCAAGTCAGTTTAAAGTTGGTTGGATCAGTGGCCAACATTTTCCCTTTTTATAGCATAGTTGTTAGCTTAGTTGTTAGTTGAAATAACTAATTTGGAAAATCTCATGAGAGGAAGGCTAACTCGCACCTCGAGTTGTTGCCTTCCCTTTTTGTTATAAATAGACTTTCCAAATGCTTTAGTAGGTTCAAATGGTTGAACTAGGGTCCCTTATTGTAATATTTTGATGAAGCATACTAGTCATCTGGTTATGTACTTGATTTGAGACTTCTTGATTAATATAAGTCAACTTTATTATTCGATCTTATTGCCTCTTTTAATGAAGTGGTCATGGTTGAATGATTCACATGGGATTGTTGTAGTTGTATTATGATGAATGTTTGATTATAGTATTGTTATGATGTTCTTCAGTTTCCTTAAAATTTGAATTTAAGATGATCTTGTGTTTTAGTTTTTCCTCTTTGAGCTACTTGAAGACCTGATGTCCATAGTAGACCTCTACATTTTCCTCACCAAATTCTTCCTTATATTCACCTTTACTCCCACTCACTGACTAAAGTTGATCAAGACCTCAATTGCTTGTACATGCTAGCCCAGATTTCTGAGTTAAAAAATTATTATCTTGAGTCTTATCCATTTGACCATCTAAATGCTCATTTACATTTACATATCATCTAATGGGTATTGGGCTTATCATCTCTGCAATCTGAGGGTGATTCATAGTGCTAACATTCTTTGCGTCATTGTCGGGAACGAGTTGAAGACATTTCCTTGGGATTGAACGACAAAGCTTACTGATTCTGAAGGTGCATTAGAACTCATTACATAAAAGATTGCAACTTCCACCTGGTGACTCCATTGTTTCAGTTGTGGCTTCTAAAGACAGACACACGAGGTCAACTCCACAACTACTTTTGGTTCCACCTGAAGCTGACCCATAGAAGATAATCAAAAAGGGAAAATATTCTCGAGAAAGTTTTTATGTTGTTGCCACAAGTACTTCTGGTCAGTTTCCTGATTCCACCCTTAATACTCCAGTTGTTATATCAAGTAATTTCCCTTTACCTTCTGCTGAAGTATTTAATAATTTGGATTTTGAAAATTTCCCCATTGAATACTCCTCTTTTGACCCTGAATTGAAAGAAGAAAATTTTGAAATCCTTGCCTCCCCTGACATTGTGAAGTGGTTCAGACTTGACAGTCTTGAATATTTTCCTACCTTAGGCTTTGCTTCTCCTCCTCCTATCAAAATTTTTGCAGCCAAAGAAGAGGAAACCTCATCTCCCTTGTAGCCTATACCATCTTATTCCAAGACTCATCCTTCTACTGTGAAAACTGAAATTCCTCCTTCCTACATTCATTTTTCTCCTAAGCTACACACAGTCAAGTCTCCTTCTCCTCCTTGTTCACCTAGAGTCCAAAATCCAATGGCAGGTGCTAACCCTCCTAGAAATAGGATGGATGCCATAGTGGCTGCAAGATATGCCCCTCTTATCTTACCTTAGCCAATGAATTCTCTCCCTGCTAAAGATTATCTAAAATACATGCCCAAATTCACAGGAGAAGAAGACATAACTGATGAAGAACACCTTGATGCCGTCTACAGTTATGGAGACAATCTAAACATTGAAAATGAGGATGTGTGGATGAGAGTCTTTGTCTAGAGCCTTGATGGTGAGGCCAGGAAATGGTTTAGGGGTTTGACCTCTAGATCCATTGCTAGGATTGAGGCTTTAGATGATGATTTTTTGAGACAGTGGGGGGATAAAAAAGACTTTTTGTATTATATCACAGAATTTGGATCCCTAAAGAGGAAAGAGGGAGAGTTTGTCTCTAACTTATCTAAAAGATTCAACTTATTTTATAATAATATCTCTTCTGAGATAAAGCCTATAGAAACCTCTGCCAAAATCACATATGCTACTCCTTTTGACCTTGAGTTTTACCTTCTACTGAGAGAAATAATATCTATCTCCTTAGATCATATGCAAGATGCAGCCTTGGAGGTAGAATCTAATATAGTAGCATCTGACAAACTTAGGGTAAAATATGATAGGGACAAGAGAAAAAATAAAATTGAAGCCTCAACCTCTGATTCCTCTATTTTCCATCCTCAAGTTGATGAACTTACCAAATTAGTAAAATCTCTTTTTTCTGAGATGGAGAAGTCAAAGCTTGAAGGAAAATAGACTTATAGAAATACTCAAAATGTTGATAACAAAGGCAACTTCAGGAGACCCAATAATGCTCCTCAGATCCTTCCAAGAGATCCAAGAAATAGAGATAGGGATGATCAAAAGGTCTAAACTCCTTTACAAAACAATCTTGTTGTTGTTGAAGGAGAGGATGAAGAAAATGATCATGAGATTCATTGCGTAGGTGACACCTCTTCATCCCCCCACTTAACCCAATCTGCATATGAGGAATCCTTGATGGATAATCAAATAAATGAATTGAGTAAGGGAGAGAAGGCAAAAGAAAATCCTAATAGATATAATCTGAGATCCAAAAATAAAGAGGAAAATACTGATGCTTCTAATCTGCCTACCAAAATAGAAAATTCAGCCAAGGTTGTGACAGTTGGTAGAAAATAAAAAGATACTCAAAGCCCCCAAGTTTTGGTCAAGAATCCTACCCCAGAAGCCAAGGAGATTCTGAAATCTTCATATTCCTTCAGCTTTGAGAGTGAGATCCAAAAAATCAAGATTCTTGTACCTTTTTTTGGAGTTGATAAAAAATGAAGAACTTAAAAAATATCTCTCCAAAATGTTGTAGCCCGAACCCTCCTCAAATTCCATTGATTTAGTCAACCTTCAAGATGAAAAGCTAGCAGTCATATTAGGACCTTTAATAGAAGATAGAGATGATTCATCCCCTCCCTTCTATACATCACTGAACATACATGATAAGGTGTTTCATAACTGTTTGATAGACTCAGGGGCATCTAACAATCTCATGCCCAAAATAGTCATGGATGAACTTGGATTAGAAATCACAAAAACTTACCATGACTTATATTCTTTTGACTCTAGGAAAGTGAAGTGTCTTGGGGTCATCAAAAATCTAGTTGTGACCTTGTTTCAGTTTCTCATGAAAAGTGTGGTCATGGATATCATGGTGGTTGATGTTCCCCCCAAGTTTGGTATGATCTTGTCACAGTCTTGGATAAAAAGACTTGGGGGAAACTTGCAAATGGACCTCACATATGCTACCATTCCTTTGTTTGGGGGGGATCATAGAAGACTTTACATGGAAGCTCAGTTGGCCTACATTATCAGTGATGAAGAAAACCCCACCAATCATTCTATTTTTGCACTTGACACTAACTTGGGATCTAGTATATTACAGCTCACTGATGCTCTTGAACCTCCGCTTGAAATAATAAAAGATTCCATCAATTTTTGTGAAGATTATCCTCCAACCACCTCTGTTTGGAAGATGTTCTTTGATGGAGCCTCTTCTAGGGAAGGTGTTGGTGTTGGAGTGTTATTTGTTTCACCTACTCAAGAGACTATATCTTTGTCCTACAAGCTAGAATTTGAAACTACCAACAATGTGGCAGAGTATGAAGCTCTTGTTTTAGGTTTGAGGGTTACAAAGGACATGGGGATTGAAGAGATATCATTGTTTGGGGATGCTGAATTAATTGTCTATCATATCAAAAATCTATATCAAGCTAAGCACCCTAGGCTAAGGACTTATAGAAATGAAGTGTGGGATCTAGTTGACAGTTTCTTCTTAGCTTTCAATATTTCATTTATTCCAAGAGAGGAGAACACCATGGTTGATTCTTTGGTCATTTCAGCAAATAATTTCAAAGTCCCTTTTCCACCTAAAATCAAGTATGATGTAGAAGTGAAATATAGACCCTCTATACCTGACAAAGTCAAGCATTGGAAGGTGTTTGAGGATGATCTTGAGATCAAAATATTTATTGAGGTTGTTGATGAGTTTTTTGCATTACATATTGATCAAGATCATGATTCTAAAAGTAACCCTCATGCTGATGTTTTTCTAAATAAAATTGTTAATCATCATATTGTTCAGTTGCCTAGTAACCATATTCCAAAAGGACTAGCTCCCTTGGAAAGATTGTTTGACAAGAATGATGTGGTAGTAAAGGTTAAAGATTCAACTGATGATGCTGATGTTATTGAATGCAATGTGGATACAGAAAAGGATCCAAAATATGTCAAGTTGTCAAGCATATTGTCAAAGGAACAAAGGGTTGAATATGTTGAGTTGTTAAAAGAGTTTGTTGATGTGTTTGCCCGGACATATGAAGATCTCAGAACATATGACACAAACATCATAGAACATAAGATCCCCTTGAAGGAAGAGACCAAGCCATTTAGGCAGAAGCTGAGACAAATAAATCCTATGCTGCTGCCTATTATGGAAAAAGAGGTAAAAAATCTTTTGGATGCCAAGATTATCATTCCTTTGAGGTATTCTAAATGGGTGGCCAACTTGATCCCAGAGAGAAAAAAGAATGAAGAAATCAGACTTTGTGTCGATTTCCGGAATCTGAGCAAAAGCTCTAAGAAGGATAATTACCCCCTGCCAAAGATGGAGCACATATTACAGAGGGTGACAGGTGCATCTAGGATGTCTATGATTGATGGATTTTCTAGCTACAATCAAATCTCTGTCTTTCCTAAAGATAGAGAGAAGACAGTATTTACTACTCCTTGGGGTACATTCATGTATGATAAGATGCCCTTCGGATTGATGAGAGCAGGGGCGACCTTTCAGCGATCCATGGACATAGCCTTTATTGGATAGAAGGAAAAGTTTGTAGTAATTTATTTGGATGACATAACAGTGTTCTCACAATCTGATAAAGAACATTATGATCATTTAAAAAATGTCTTCTTGAAATGTAGAAAATTTGGTCTTTCTTTAAATCCAAAAAAGTTATTGTTTTCCATGAAGGAGAGGAAATTATTGGGGTACATTGTATCAGATGAAGGGGTAAGGATTGATTCAAGTAGAGTAGAATCTATCCAAACCTTGTCACTCCCTAGATCCAAGAAAGAAGTCCAGTCTTTCTTGGGGAAAATTAATTTTTTGAGAAGGTTTGTTTCAAATTTTGTTGAGTTGGTAAAGTATATTACAGTCATGTTGAGGAAAGGAAATCAAATCAAATGGACTGTCGAATCTCGAAATTATTTTGATAAAATAAAGAAGGCCTTGACTAAAGCACCTGTGCTCATCATTCCTGCCTACTCCAAGGATTTTCTGATTTTTTCGTTCGCTTCATTTGACACAGTAGAAGTTGTTTTATTGTAGAGAAATGTTGAAGGGTTAGAGCAGCCCATTGTCTTTTTCAGTAGAGCATTGAGGGATGCTGAAATAAAATATGACATAATGGAAAAGTAGGCCTATGCTTTGGTTAAATCTCTCAAGGCTTTCAGAGTCTATGTGTTGCATTCAAGAGTCATTGCATATGTCCCTTCAGCTTCAGTGAAGGAAATTCTTATTCAGCCTAACATAGACGGAAGAAGGAGAAAATGGATTGTCAAAATCCTTGAATTTGATATTGAAATAAAGCCCACCAAATTGGTCAAAGGCCAAGTTTTAGCTAGGTTTCTGTCTGAATCTAATTGCAAAGCATTGGGGGTTAATTTCATCAATATTTTCTCAGAAAATCAGCAAGTTGAGCTGCCTGATAAAGGTTCTCAAGTCAGCCCTCCATTGGCATAATGCACTTGGTACAAGGATATTTTATTCTTTCTTCAGAAGTTGCAGCCTCCTAATGGTATGGAGAAGAACAAGGTAAGAGATTTGAAGCTCAAATCAATCAAATATTATCTTGCTGACCAAGTCTTGTATTGGAAATATCCTTTAGGAGTGCTTTTGAGATGCCTAGATCCATAGGAAGCCCAAAAGATTATGTCTGATTTTCATGGAAGTTTATGTGGAGGGCATCACTTCTGGAGAACCACAGCATATAAGATTCATAGGGATTGGTATTTCTAGCCTATTCTATTCACCGATGTTTGTGAAAAGATTAGAGCCTGTATCAAATGTCAAAAATTCTCTGGAAATAAACAACTCAAGTCTTTTCCATTGAAGCTTATGGTAGCTTCATGACCCTTTCAGCAGTGGGGCCTAGATTTTATAAGGGAAATCCATCATGCTTCAACTGGTCGGCATAGGTGGATCTTGACTGCCACTTATTACTTTACTAAGTGGATAGAATCCATCCCTACAAGGAATGCCTCCCACAAGGTGATCATTGGTTTTCTTGAGGATATTATGGCGAGATTTGGTTGTCCGAACAAAATTGTCACTGATAATGTTGCATCTTTCAAGGCTGAACCATTGATCAAGTTTTTTGAACAGTTTGGAATCACATTGGTCCATTTTAATCCTTACTACCCCCAAGGGAATGGACTGGCAGAGTCCTCTAACAAGAGCCTTATAAAGATCATTAAAATACTGTTAGAAGACAACAAGAAAGCATGGGATTCAAAGCTCAAATTTGCTTTATGGGATGATAGAGTGACAAAAAATAGATCTCTTGGTGTCTCTCCTTTCCATCTTGTGTATGGAGTTGAGGCCATCTTTCCTTCTTAGCTTACCTTGCCTGTGGAAAAATTCTTCCAAGACTACCAAGGAGAACCTGATGATATGATTAGAAGAATACAACAGTTGGTAGAAGTGCAGTAGACTAGGGAGAAACTATTGGACAAAGCACATGACCATCAATTGTTATAGCAAGATTTGCCTCACCATTATTATCTTGCACAGAGGGCCTTTTTCCATTTCCCTATGCAGAATTATCAACCCCTTTTGATGAATCCAGAACTAAAAATATACATTTTTCCACATACACTCCTTTTGAACAAGAGCATGAGACATATGGTAGACTCCGGTAGCATAGACTTAATGATGTAATGATTAGATGCAGGAGGCATCTATAATGTTCTCTATAGGGACTGGAAGAGTAACCAATCGGTAGAGAAAACTCTGTAGCGAGGTCAGCTTCCTAAGGCCATGCTAAACCCAAAATTATGATGACACAAGGACTCAATAACTTTGTGCTATGTTCAAAGGTGACACGACTGCTGCTAATTACAATATAGTACTCCCTTCCTGCCCGTCTTTTTTTGTTTTTTCATAACAAATGAATGCTATGATACAGAGGAGGGAACGAGCGTCACAAGTAAGAAAAACTAGTTCCAGCAGTGGAACGTACCTATGCTCAATGCAAGGACATGCATGCGGAAGATGGACACTCGGGGTGATGTTCCCTCCAAGGTATAGGGTTTCAAATTGTGAAGGATATAAACAAGGCTCTTCTTGGTTGAGGATGCAAACTATTTGTCCACGGTTTATAATGCAAAGCAAGAACCGGATAAAGGATCAATACTGCAAGCGAGGGCATGAGATACAATCACAACTTAACGCCAAAAAATGTTCTTTTTTATATCTTTTAGTCTACTTGGTGTGAAAAAGGGGTAAACTTGTGCCAAATAGACGTCTTTTCAAATCCAATTTACGAGTGTGAAAAAGACAAGTTCACTCGGCGATCTTTTCGATTTTTTATAGCAAGTCGGAAAAAGAGATTAACTAAGACTCGTGATCTTTCAAATCCAATTTTAACAAGTGTGAAAGGGACAAATCACTCAGCAATCTTTTCAGTTTTTATACGCGTCGGAAAAGAGCTTAACTGAGACTCGTTTGGAAGATTCTAGGTGGTAAGCCACAGGGGAGGCCAAGGCTCCCATGCAAACCTTCTGTGGAATGTCGGTACCTTACGAAGAACTGACACAAGCTTGGGAAGACCCAAAGATCTCCAAGTCGAGGAGGGAAAAGTGCTAACGGAGGTTATCGTCTTCGTGTTATATTGGATAATGTCTCTTCATCAAAAAGACATAGGTGGAGGCATTGGATACCCCACAAGACCATCCCAATAAAAGGGAACCTCATCAAGACTTGGAGGGAGAGAACTCGGGAAGAGTAAAACTCTCTCTTGTTCAGAAGGTGAAGTACTAGAAATGCTAAGGACATGGCATAGAAGGTATAGAACTAGAACCAAAAGAGCGGGATTGACCAAAAATTGCATCGGCACGACCGCTTCCTTAGACTTTTCACTCTCCAAGAGAAGAGTGAGGTCGATCGAATATTGCATTGATATGACCACTTCCTCAACCATTGTTTGAATAGAATGCGAGACAACAAGGTTCACCCCAAAAACTAGGAGTGTTGTCGGTCAAAGATTGCATCGACACGACCATTGGTTGAAAAGGATGCGAGACAACGAGGTCAAGAGATGCATCACCCCCGAACATAGGAGAGGTGTCGGTCGAAGATTGCATCGACACGACCACAGGTTGAACGGGATGTGAGACCACAAGGTCAAAGGATGCATCAACCCATAAAGGAAAAGGGGTGTCAGCCGAAGATTTCATCGGCATGACTATTGTATCAACCAAATAAGGAACAGAGGGTTGTGAAACCATAGATGCCTTAGAACCCGAAGGGCCCTTAGGTGAGCCCCACACTTCTGGTATCCTAGCAGTAATAGGACACAAACGAGTAAGGTGACTTCCTTCACAAGTCCTACAAAGGAATCTAGGATTACGTCTAAGATGTCTAGGCTTCTCAATCATATGAATGCCCCTAGCATGACTTGCAGTGGCCGGTGGCATGCTCCCAGCATGACTTGCAGAGGCTAGTATCAAATCTCCAACATGAATTGCAGAGGTTGGTGATGAATGTGCAGTGTGACTAGCAGTGACCAGACATGTGCCCCCAACATGACTTGCAGCAACTAGTTGCAGGTCTTCAACATGACTTGCAGAGGTTATCGACCAATCTCCAACATAACTAGTAGAGGTCAGTGATATAATGCCAGTATGACACGTAGTGACTAGACTTGTGCCCCCAGCATGACTTGCAGTGGTTGGTTGCAGGTCTTCAACATGACTCGCAAAGGCTGTCAACCAATCTCCAACATAACTAGCAGAGGTTGGTTATATAATGCCAGTATGACATGCAGTGACTAGACTTGTGCCCCCAGCATGACTTGCAGCGGCTAGTTACAGGTCTTCAACATGACTCGCAGAGGTTGTCGACCAATCTCCAACATGACTAGCAGAGGTTGGTGATATAATGCCAATATGACACGTAGTGACTGGGCTTGTGGCAGTAGTGAATTGCGGCATTTGAGTCCAAGGTGCATGGAAAGATTGGTTCTGAGAAATTGCAGGCCAGGAAGGATCCTGGTTTACACCCTGTCCCTGTCTAGAAGGATAGTATCTTCCTCCATACTAATTCATAAAGGGTTGTAAGGGCATCGACACTGAGGAAATCACTTGCAAAGAGAAAGAGACAAGACAAGGGTTACTCATGTGAAGATATATGTTTCCCCCAGAAGAAGGAACTTTGGGAGGGGGGTTGCCCATACTATAAAAATAACTCTCTCTGAATGAAACACCAGAGGACAGATGGAGGTCCGCCATGGGAAAAGTGTTCATAGGAATTGGCATAGCGGAAGAAGGATAAGTGGATGGAGTGTGATAAGTAGAATGATTTCTTAATTGGGCACTTACTTCTCGCGTAGTGGATTCGTAGGAAGGACGATTCCAACCTCCTACCATAAGAGGTGTTTGAAAGATATGACTCCCACCAAACGGAGAGGGATAAGAAGGAGGCATCATGCCCCCAGACCCAAAACTTGTATTCGCATAAGGAGGTGAGATAGAGGATGGCAAGTGCGAAGACATATCATACATACCATGAGAAAAATGATTAGAGACCCAAGGCATGGACTGAGTACCATAGTTATGCATACCATAATATAAAGCGGAAGGATTCATCCCCATGAAATGAGTGGACGTCATGGGGGGGTAGTAGTAAATGAGGGAGCAAAAGGAATTCCACTATCCATGATAATGAAAACTTAGCAACAAACTCCTAATTCCAACTAGTAATCAAAGAGCATACCAAAAATCAAATGACCAATATGCATGCAAACGGGCTAAAGTGGCTGAATGACCTCCCTCGCTAAAGAAGGTATGTCTCATCCAAGAGGGGCCTGAGACTCCCTACTAAAGTTTGGAGGTAAAAAAATCAGTTATAAGGGCCCTCGTAGGCTTAACAACCAGTCAGTCAGATCCCCCCGGAGAGGTAATCTTCCATAAAGGTTGTGTGTTGTCTGACCCTTATCTGACTCAGAATACAAGCAGAATAACCCCTACAAGTAACCTATGAGAAACCTAAGTCAAGCAACTAATCAACCACTGTATAACTGATGCCCAGGCGAACAGTCGTAAGTCTGGATTACCGTATGGGCAGGGTATCAAAGCCCAAAACCTTGAAAGCACCACCTCTCACAGAGGTATGGATACTAGAAAGATCCCCAAATACGAATAAATCCACAGAAATATCTCTGACGCTAGGTGAGTATCCAAGGGTTATCCCTTCAACAAACTTCACACGACCTCGTGCTTAACTCTGGTGTGAGCGGAGCCTCCTGATATTACCAATTATACAATGGATTTCTCGACTCCCTGTCTCAGACACATATGTTGATTTAATTTCCTTGGAGAAATTTACTCACAAAATCCTATTCCAAGGCACTAAATCCTAGGCTAGTTTGTGCACCCTAAAAAATAAAATCGTTACTAATCAATTTTAGTTTAAAGCGTAAATTTTATTGGCCTTGGTTACTCAAAAAGGTATGGAAGTGAAACTCGTGGTGTTATGACTCTGCAAGAAAATAAATATGGATATAATGCAAAAGCCTATCTTTAACTTTTCAATGAATGATATGCTAAATAAAAATAGTGTAGTCTTCAATTTCAACTCTGCAACTCAGAAGTAAAATGCAATATTTCTCTAAATGTGCTAAGCTAATGATAAAGGTTCAAAGACAAAAATACCAACCAATGCAAAATTCCTATTTTTTTTGTATTTTCAATGTACTAAAAAGAAAATGCATGGACTGATAAGCAACCTGATATATAAATTCTACTGTGTATAAAAGAAATCACTTGAGCATAATAATAAGCAGCTAAGCAGACAGCCCAACTACCAAGGACAAATTAAAAAATGGAAAACAAAGAGAAAGTCTCCGCCCAAAAATTCAACTCCAAAGAAGTTTCCTGTCATCCCAAATGATCTCAACAGGCACTACAGAGACCTAAGACGACTCAGTAATCCTCAAAACCTACCTAGCAGTCACTAAACCAAGCAAGCAAGCAAGGGGAAGTGGTATATGCGATTGTTTAGGAGAAAAGAGCGTATATACGCTTCTTGCAGTGAGACAGCTGTTGTAGGAAAATCTCCCTACGGACAGGTAGATCACCTCTAAGGCTTGACCTTAACCCTAGACAGAAAAATGCTTAACGTGGACACTGACTTCCTTTCAAATCTATCTAAACT
>JZKD02S1864917.1:632109-647092 GCA_000966675.3 Picea glauca | reverse complement strand
TTATTATTGAAATAATTTATTTTTTATTCACTTTGAATTATAATACACTCATTACTTCACTTTATTATTTACCTTTTAAAATCTCTTAAACCACTTTGACTACTTTGACCTTTTGAGGATTCTAGATGACATATGAGGGTCCTCCAACTTCGTAAAGCCATAAATCTCAAACCATGAGTTATGCGACGTTCCACATACCACCAGAAATGGCATGACATGTACTATACATATAGAATAGTATTATCCGAAAATATATCATAACTCATACCGTTACCCATCAAACAAACTTGGGTCCATTACCCAAACTTGGGGTCTCCAACTTCTCATGGCCATAACTCTCTAGCCATGAGGAGTTATACGACATTCCACATACCACCGGAAATGGCATGACAAGCAATATCGATATAGGATAGTTTCCCTGACAAATTCACTATCCTTCATCTCATTATTCCACAATTAAGCATGGGTTCTCTTACTCCGCAAAGCGTCTTCCCGTGAGGGCTTTCACCATAAGGGGNCGGAAACATGCAGTTGTCAATAGAAGAGTCTCCTCGCCGTTTAAATGGCAGTTCCTTTATTGGACAACCAAGTCTTAACTCAATCAACTGAGTTAAGAGTCCAACGGAATCCGGCAAACATTTCAATCTGTCGCACCCGAGAAGGCTCAATTGCTTCAAGTTCCTTAGGTCACCCAGCGAATCCGGCAACGCTTTCAGGGAAGGGGATTCTAAATACAGAACTTCCAACTTAGTGAGGACTCCAATTGCAATTGGCAATTCTTTTAGGTTTGCATTCCCACAATACAATTTTTCAAGGGACCGCTGAAGTGCTATCTGGGGAGGCACTTCTTCAATTTTGTTGCAGTATGAGAGATTTATGTATTCCAATGTGCGGATATTTCCTAGCGTTTCACTGGAGATGGTCAAATTAGAGCAAGAATACAACTTAAGATATTTAAGACTAGTTAAATTCCCAAACGAATCTGGAAGCCTCTCCAAATTGTTGCATTTCGTCAGATCAATATGTAGGAGGTTTGTTAAATTCCCAAAGAGCTCTGGCAGTGACTTCATGTTAGAGCAGTTTAGTAACTCTAAGGTCTTCAACGACCGTAAATTACAGAACTCTTCGGGCAATGTTTTGAAATTACTTTTTCCCCTTCTCAAATTGACGTAAATCTGTTCCAGGTGCTTCAACTTCCCAATGGACTCTGGTAACTTTGAAAGGGGAGCATCCCTGATCTTTAACTCCCGCAACTGCCAAGGTGCCTGCAAAATGTTCACGTGTTTCAACAGTAAGAAAAAAATTTGGATGATTGTCATCTACGAAACCCTTGGAAATCATCTGAGATCTTGTGGTACAAGAAACAAAATTTTGACTCAATAATACCTGCGTTTCGCTTTGCCACAGTGTTTCCAATTCATTCCCGTGTACTTCTAAAACCCTTAAATTCTTCATTAGAATCCAGGAAGGTAGAGTAGAGCAGGGACATTTCTCCCAGCGGAGCCATATGAGATTTGGAGCCTGCACCCTCCTCAGAATGCGTTCGAAGAGACCATCTTCAATATCGAGCAGCTGCAACTTCCTCATTTTGTAGCATGAAAAAGATGCATACTCATCATCACTATCTTCATATTCACTAGGTAAAGTAAAGTCAGGATTATCTTTATATTCACTCGGACGCATCCTAATTCCCCGCACTTCAGCCATTGCCTGTTCATTATTGAAAAGTGATGAAGAATTTAAAAACCGTACACAGATTTCTATTGAATACTAGATAGCAAACTCAATGATCGACTACTTACAGATGTTTGCTGCAACAATTCATCAATGTTCTCAGTTGTTGGAGGCCAAAGAAAACGCAGCGATCCTGACGTCTGGGCAATAGCTCTTCCTAGATCTCTTAGGTGTTCATGCATTTTTATCGTATTTTCATTGTCCACCTGGACAAAACACCTGTTCTGTAGATTTTGAAACCCTAGAGAGCCATTCCATCCTGATCCGTCCCATATTCTAATGGCCATATCCTTGTTTTCTCCTATGAAAACACAGGCTATGTCTAAGAATATCTTTCTATCCTCTGTATTGAGGGCCTCATAACTAATTTGAAGTGTTTCTTGTATGTTAGGGTGAAGCATCTTTCGAAGCCTATCCAAGTGGGCATCCCAGAGAGAGATGTCATTTTCACCGTGCAGAAGTGCCCCAAGCACTTCCAAAGATAAAGGTAATCCATCACAGACTCCTAAGAACTGATCGACCGGATCTTTAAATTCTGGAGGTGGATGGCGTTGCCTGAAGGCATGCAAACAGAAGAGCTCTAGAGAGTATTGTGGATTAAGGCCATTAAGATAATAAATCGATGACTTTTCTACTCCTGACCTTGTGAGAACATCTCTGTCTCTACATGTAATCAGTACGAAGCTATTGGAAGAAAGAACAGATTTGAGATTAGGCAAAAGTGCATCCACTTGATCTCTATCATCTACATTATCTAAAACTATTAACTTGGAGTCAGAGGATGAGAGATGCTCTCTAAGCATCTCTCTACCTTCATAATAGTTGTCTACATCCACATGCAATTGAGTGAAGCCCATGAGAAGTTTTCTCTGCAAAGAAGGTAAAGAGCTTTTACCTGCTCTAACATCATGTAAAAAATACGATTTTTCGTAATTTGAATTCTTCCTATTGAAGAGTTCTAAAGCTAGCGTTGTTTTTCCTGCGCCACCCATGCCCACGATCCCCACGACCTGGGCATTCCCGTTCTCTTGTTTTTTCGGTACTTTGTTTTCAAAACTCTCTATCATTTCATCCAAACCAATGGGATATCTGGTCGTGTGGCTCAGGGCAGGTGTTTTAACCTTTTCCAACACACGTCGAACAATCTTTTCCACGAGCTCAGCCTCGTCCCTGGTTATTCATAACAATATAGAGAAACGGAGTCAGAAATACATACTTAAATACCATGTAGCTATGCATAAAACATATCATATCGCGAGAGTTCTCACCCGTTACACGTCTCCTGGAGATCTAACCCACTTATATTTGCAACAGTAGAAAGGGCCTCTCTCCACTTCTGAATAGTGGTGGAATCGTGTCGCGGCTTCTCTTCCCTAGTTTCAGAGTCGTATGTTTTCTTCTGTTCCAGTTTGCGCAGGGCCTTAGAATACACTCCATGTTTGCTCTGCGTCCGCCGAAGGTCAGCGGGCTGGACATGGTAAAATACAGGAATAATTGGAGCCCCGGACTCCAACATGTAGAGGAGCTCGTTGAGGCACCACTCCGACTCTGCATATCGAGGGGAAAAAATGGCCACATGGATGAAGGCGGTTCTAATAGCCTCTTTTATTTGAGATGGAAAGTCGTCTCCAACTCGCAATTCCGGCTTGTCTAAAAAGACTTTGAATAATCTCTGTGAAGAACAGAGACGACGGTAAAGATGGCTTGCAAAGGTTTTCTTGACATCAGGACCGCGGTGGTTGATGAATACGTGGGAAGTGTTGTTGCTGCTGGGAGATGCAGCAGCGGAGGTGGAGGAAGCTGATCTATTTTCCATTGGATTGGGATGGAGACAGATATGAAGAAATTGAAGAATAGAGGTGTAAGAGATGCTGCGCGTAAGCAGATTGCTAGGAAGATGCACTCTAAACTCTGTAGGTGACCAGTGGAGACCTCCCAAGCCAGGCAGGGAGAATATGGATGCCTAATTAGCATGGAATTGCATCTGAGCCCTGAGCTTCACCAACTCAAAAACAAGTATAATTTTGATAACCTGCACATGAACATAAACGAATAAGCATGGAATTGCATCTGAGCCCTGAGCTTCACCAACTCAAAAGCAAGTCTAATTTTGATAAGCATGTACATGATCATGAAGGCCTATGGGTGTGCCATACACCATCCATAGGCATGTTGTTGTAGTCCATGTATTCTTCCGTATTCAAGATAATACACACACAGACATCTTTAATTCTTCCAGATTCATGAGAATGCATAAACAGAATAGTATAAGTCTTCCAAATTTATGAATGCAGACACACACACGGCACTTTGTAAGCAGAAATTGCACACCCATGACAATCATGAAAATGATATTGTATAACTATAAGCAGCAACTGCAAACCCACAACAACAAAGAGTATTTATCTCTCTCTATATATATTTAACTTACAGTCCCCACAAATAAAACAGAGATGGGTACTAAAACAAAGGAAATTTTCTCAAACCTGGAACAGGGGATGGCAGTGTTAGCAGCAACGTATACACCTGTTGTATCTAGGTTAACCCAGATCTTGTTCAATCCTCTGGTTTCCTCTGATATTCCACCAGAAGAGCCTCGCATCTGCAACTTTGCTCTCATACAATTACGGTATTACTTTCCTGCTGCTTCCCTTATCCCAAAACTCTGCGGGCAGTTTTAGTCAAAAGCTGTGTGGCAATCTTCTCTGCTTTAATTTACTGGATTGCCCCTTATAGGATTTTAGCCTGTAAAACCCTGTATACCCCGGTGGATTATTATTCCACCTGCTCCTGAAGCAGACGGTCTCCCCATTGACCCCACATCTGCTGTTAGTCAGAAACTTACATTACGGTGTCCCCATCTGACCTTCATGGAAACTCACATGAATTTTTTGGGCAAACACTCGAAAACGACGTTAGACGATATCTCAGAAGTATCCATATTTTAAAACTTCTGCTTCAGGTTATCCGTGTCTGCGTTTACCGTGTCCCGTATCCCACATATACCATGTTCGTATGTTCGTCTTATAAAATTGAGAACCTTATCTTTTCGGTGTGGACCAACAAGTACCCACCAAACCTCATAATTATGCTAGATGGGAGATGGGTAGTAATGGCCATTGACAACATTACATTTTGTTACCAAGTGGATTAGTAAGTTAGGAAGATAGATGTAACATGTTTAAGAAATGGTTTTTTCATTATTATTTTTTATTTATTTAAAATTCATTTATGAATGTAGAAATGGATTTAGCATGCAAAACTATACAGAAATAATCAATGAAAAAGATTTCATAGAAAGTTTGACTAATCAAAAAAATTTGCAAAAATTAATATTGAGGGTCATCATAAAAATTTGCAAAAAAATGTTGTGGTCATCATAAATTTTGCAAATCAGTGGTGACCTCTTTCAATCCATGCACATGGATCACATTGATTGCACACTTTTAATGGTAGTCAAATACCATTTCTTCCTACATAGGGACTGAAACTTTGTATGGTGTGCTACTCTCCTCTGTCATTGGAACTTTAGGGCATGTTCATTAGTAGTTGAAACGGGTTGTCTGTCACTGCCTCCATCTATCACTCGAAGATGATTTGTCCTGAAGTCTAATCAGGGAATTGTGGATGATTTTATATTATTATTGTTGGAACGCGACAAATGGATAAGAATGAATGCACATATTATTAATTGATATGATACACTTATATATACATTTGGATAAGCTTTGGATTCATCTTCCAAGGTCTCTTGGACTCCCTAATATTGTTACAATAACTTGAATCTTCATATTTCGTCAAGTTCGTAACCCTAACGGATTACATTTCCAACATTCCCCCCCTTAATCTAAAGAGGTGTATGTGAGTCCAAGAAGAGCGTTGAAGTCTAGAAGTGTGCAAATGTTGATGGTTAAATGTGCTCTGAATTTAGTGGTTTTGGGATGAATACAAACCGAATGGTGATGGTGGTTTAAGGAAGACCACAAACCAATCTGGTGGTTTAAGGATGACCACAAACTCTGGAACCCTGCTCTAGGCTCAATGGTTCTCGGAACCCTGTCTTCTCCTAAGTGGAAGTGCTCTCGAATGTTGGTTTAAAGATGACCATAAACTGTTATGTAGTAGAAGTTGATAGTCTTCTACCAAGTGGAGGCTTAAGGAAAACCACAAATCGTTGTCTAGCAAGAGGTGTAAGTCTTCTACTAAGTGGTGATTTAAGGAAAACCACAAACCAATCATGCTTACTTGTTGCTGCTCGACTGAGAGGACTTCGAAACTGGAATCTTGACTGTCTATCGTTGATGTTGTTCCCCCCTGTCAGGTACAAGGTGAGAAGATGCAAATCCTTTCACTGCAAGATGTGTCAATACTCGAGAATGGACTCATCGGTATGACTGATATATCTTTTTTATTATTGATGACCATCACCAAGAAGCCATCCACCCATAGTGGTTCTTAACTCTTGCAATTGTCTTGCATTTGAAACACCTATATGAAGGATGATTGTGTTTTCTGCAATGCTCACAAGGATGAAGATCGAAGCACTGATTTTCCATGTAGCCAACTCGCTGACAATGTTGGCATATTGGAATTTTCTCTTGAAATGGAGCAAGTGAATCTAAACTTTCTTGAAGCAATCCAACACTCTAAAACTGGATCAGTTTGGTGTAATCCAGATTATGAAAAGTGACATCATTTTCATATATGATACTAGTTTTGTGCTTGTTTTGCCTGATTTCTTCCCAAGATCTGATGATCCACTTAGAAAGAGAAAGTTAATATGCATCTGCATTCATATATGAAGTTGGTTCATTGAGTTGCTTATGCGTTGGTTGTTGGTTTGAGTAGGCATCATCATCTTCATTATATTTGAAAAAAGGGTTATGAACAAGGATTAATTCATAATGTTGTCAAAGATTCTTTCTCTCAAGTGCATCATGAAGAATTCGAGTTTGAGTTTGCAGCAGTGCTACTTTGGCTTGTGTAACTTGCATGAAGGTTACAACATATTGCTGAGTTGTTTTGCCAATGGTGACTATATTGTCCATAGAAGAGAGGATTAGAGTGTTTAGTAACTCTAATAATTTCTTAACTCGAGCCATAGCTCAAACCTCACAGGGTTTCTTGCAACTCCACCCTAACTTTACAATGCAAACTCAACAATTGAAGGGTGTCGATTTCTACCAAAAATGCATACGTTTACGAAATCTAATTAAAAACGCAATAATGATCAAAGCATAATGAATAGATGTATACAAAATTCATCATTGGAAGATTCTAGTACTAGCACCACAATGAATCGTCTGCAATTTCACTATTTATATCATCAACCACTTTCAATGTTTGTTTTCTCTGGGGTCTACCTTCAATCCCAGTTCTGTCGTCAATAGTGAATAAAATGCTTGTCTTGAAAGGTCTTTCAGTTAATTGACTTATTGAATCCTTGCAATTCTCGTTCCTATGTTGGAAAATCATTATCTCGTTCTCGAAAACAAAGAGAGAAACACCAACTTTGAAATATGGAGCTATGGATAATAATAGATCCTTAAAGAGCTTGTGGCGTAATGAATTCACTGCACCCAAAAGTCATAGCTATACTAATGATAAAATTAGAATGAAAATGTTTGTTGATGGTGAGATATATGTTCAACTCCAAGAGAGTGTGATAGGTTGTGATATGTTTCTAGTGCAACCAACATGCCCGCCTGCAAATGAGAATTTGATGAAGCTTCTTTTTTGTGGGTGTTTCTTGTAGCAACATTTCTACTCTAAGATCAATGAGAAATCTATATGAGGGATCTGTCTTGAAAGGATTCCAACCCATGCCACAAGATCATCTTTAATGCAGTGCTTGAGATCAATAGAGTACAGTGCACTGACATCGCTACGGACAAGTGGATTCCCTCTTGGGCTCTAGACTCCTAAGACTAAGACAGAAAGGGTGCTAACGTTGGTCACTAACATCCTTTTAAATCTAGTTAAACTAATGTATAGAGAAGAGGAAGAAACGTGTACCTTTTTAACGGTGTTTGTCCTCCCACTGTCCGAGTTGATCTTTGATCCCCAAGCTCCTCGATAAGTCTTGCAAACCAATTTATTTAAGGGAAAAATAAATTAGACACACAATTCTTGTTGACTTTTCAACAAAAGATCTACAAGTGGGTATGTATTTAACCTATTTGGAGGAACAATCACTAGGATGAGCAAGAGACTATGAGAACCACTCATGCAAGTGAGGAAGCAATATGGTTAGAGAGGTTGTGTTCAAGTATTGGTTTGGTACAACAAGTTGTAAGGATAGATTGTGACAGTCATAGTGAAATCTTCCTAGTGAAGAACCTGAGTTATCATTCAAAGACAAAGCATATTGATGCTCAATATAATTTTGTGAAAGACATGGTTGAAGACAAGAAGGTGTTGTTGATGAAAGTGGACACTTTGGAGAATGTTGTAGATTCATTAACAAAATATGTGAGCACTGAGAATTTCTCTTGGTGTAGAGTACCTATGGAATCATGTAACCCCTTGTATGCAAGAAAACAACAAGTTGGAGAATGTTGGGTTTGTGTTATATTATTTCCAAGATTGGTCTCATGTACTATACATTGATATGGGAGAAAGGGGGGTTTGGAATACGGGGGTCTTGGGGTCCCCCCTCCAAGGAGTTTTAGGGGTGGAGCCCACGAAAAAAAAATTGGACATTGTTTTTTGCGGTGTTTTGGCACATCGTTTTTGCCGATGGTTTTCTAATTTTGGCTAAGGAATTAGGGTTGTTGACTGATCTGGTGCGCCATTGTATATTTTATGTTTCTATTAAAAATCTATTTGCAGTAATTAATTGTGCAAGGTCAAAATCTACATGACTCCAATTTGATTCCTACAAGTTAGGTGCATTAAGTCTACATAATCTATTTTACACATGAGTTAGGTGCATTAAGTCTACATCACCTATTTTGCATTCGGTACCATCTTCAAAATATGATTGAATTTGGATAGGTAAATAACTTTTCTTTGTTTGTAGAAGATGTTTGTGTTAATTTCTAATTTTAGGAGAAAAATAATATTTGTATAAATATGAAATATGATTGAAAGTTTTGAAAGGTGAATATTTCTTTAGGTTTTTTAAAGGATGCTTGGTTTAATGTAATGTGGGATTCATATTAAAAAAAATATGTGTAGAAACATGAGATATGATTGGGTATTTGAGTATAGGTTTGGAAAAGAGAATCATTTTTTGTTTTTGTTTTTGACAAGAACTTTCTCAATGTTGGGTTTATAAGAAAATAATATATTTTTATAAATACAAGCATAGATCCATCTAAATCCATCTTTATTTCATATTTATCATGTTCTCATAGGTATAAAACCCCTTACACTAAAAATCTTTTCTCAAATTTTGATCTCTCAACAACATACCACTAAAATACTTAAATGACCAAGAAAAGAATTGCACATTTCCATGGTACTCAACCCCACATCATTGAAATGTTTTAACCATAATTTTATTTTCAATTTCTTTATATATATATATATATATGATGGTCAACATTGAAATATTTTTTTGTTATTAATATTTTTTAATATCACATATCAACTCCATGTTAAATATAAAAGAAATTATACATCTTCTTCACTTAATAAAATATGTTTAAATATAAATTTATATAAAATATATGAATATATTTATAAAAAATAAATCTGATGGTTAAGATTTTTGTGGGAAGAAAGGTTTGGAGAAATCGGAGGAACCACAGTATTGTTAATGGAGGTCGACATTTTGAACCTAAAACTTTAGTTTCAATATTAACAACCTTTCTCCCTTAGAACCTTTTTTCCTACTTTAATTTTACTCTAAAATAAAATAATTAAAAATAAAAATAAAATAATAATTAAAATTTAAAAATTTAAAATTAACTCTAAACATTACATCATTAAAAATTGATTTTAAAAATTACATTGGCTTAATACAATTTAATATTACTAATAACATACACAACAAAATTTCATTAATAAACTTGAAAAAATGAAGAAACCTCTTATAATAATATCTTAGTCTATAATTTACCTTAATAAAACTTTATAAATAATAGATTGAAATTAATAAAAATTACAAATTAATTAATAATTTAATATAAAAAGGAAACCCTAATTTTTTTAATAATAAAAAAAATTTAGAAATCGATTTCAAGACTATAGTTTCTCTCTCGTAAGTTTACTATTTATCTCTGCTCTTTGGTTTATCCTTTACCCAAGTTGCTTAATTGTCGTGATGATGAGCCTTGATATGGACTAGAAACCTCAACCTCCAATTAACAATACTGTGATTCCTTTGATTCCTCAAAAAAAAAAAATTTAGAAAAAATATATATATTTATATAAATATGAAATGTGCATAATTATTTTGACTAATTTTTGAAAGGCCTAAGAACTTTATTTTTATATATAAAAATAAAAATATTTATTTAATATAAAATATGATTCATTATTTATTTTTTCAACCTCAGGATGAGGTATCCAACTTTTTGGTAAATAACTAATAACTAGCTCCATGGCGAGGTATCCCACTCTTTTTAAATACGTTTCCAAAGGTGAATTTTTTGGGGGTTTTTGAATGCCATGTGATGTTCTAATTTAAAAAAATTATTTGTATAAATACAAGATGTAATTTTCATAGAGAGAGAGATTGAGGTGGACGGGCACCGCCCAAACTTTGAAAGTCCAATTCCACCTATATTCTAAGAAAAGATTAACATTTACATGTTTTATTGAAACATGATTGAGAGAGACCATTTACGTGTTTTATTGAAACATGTCTGAGTTGATTATTGAAAGATGTAACATTTACGTGTTTTACGTATCTAGACTCAGTTGATTATTCAAACATGATTGAGAGAGAACGAGGAAGGAGGGCAGAGGTGACACTAGTTGGTGCTTGTAATGGTGAATAACTTTTACCAGTTTATAAAAATCGTTTATGAAGTGGACGGGTACAGCCAAACTTTGAAAGTCCAATTCCACATAATTTCCCCGAAAAGAGCTAACATTTACGCGTTTTCCTCTGGACTGTCTTGACTGAAACATGATTGAGAGAGACAAAGGAAGGAAAGCAGAGGTGCACAAGTCGGTGCTTAAATTTCTAGGAATATTCCAATGTACAGATATTTAAGTAAAGACGTGCAATTATAACTTAAGAAGGAAAATTTCCTTCTTAGTTAGGGGATGGAAGGCCAAAATATGTACGCAATTTAATGGCATATTTTTTTTGGATTTACAACTTTATTTATCATTTTCATTTTTATGGGTTTAAACATTCTATGTTTTAGACTTTTGGGTTGAGAGAGGTAATTATCATTTTCTTCATCAACTTTTTATGTTTTTGATTTTCTAGGTTGAGAGGTAATTATCATCTTCTTCATATTGGATTATACAAAGTTTCTTAATACAATAATTTTCATTTGGTATAGTATACTTGTCATAATTGATATACAAAGTTTTTTAATACAATAATTTTCATTTGGTATAGTATACTTGTCATAATTGATATACAAAGTTTCTTAATACAATAATTTTCATTTGGTATAGTATACTTTTCATAATTGATATTACTTAGCATTGTCGTAGAGATTTATACTCTATGATGAATGTGATGGGTTTATTTGAAGGTGAATTTGAATTGTGATTTGAACGGTGTGAAGGGTTTCTACTATGGGGTAAATATGAACCAAGGCTTATACCTAGGGTGATATTGTGAAGTGAATGTGAAGGATTTATACTTATGAGTTGGAATGGAGGTATAATTGTGGTGAATTTGAACGGAACATGGAAGAGGTTCAAAATTTGAAGGGTGGTTTGGTTGGTAAATCATGTGCATATGTTTTTTCTCTTGTTTTCTTTTCTTTTTAATAAGATCATTTCACCACATATTCCAAAACCTGATTTGTCAAGTGGAGGCTTAGCAAAGTCACCCTAGAGAGTCTTTATGGACATATAGAATCATTGGAGAAAAGGAGAGTAGAGAGAAATGAAACTCCAAAGAGAGTTAGAGGCAATGCTTGATAACAAATTTAGATTGTTAGAAGACAATACTAAGACATAGATAGAGAATAAAATATTAGGGTTTGAGACTCAGTTGTAAAAAAATGATCCTAGAATATAAGAAATGGAAAAACAAAAACACTCAACCCAAGAAGGAGAGGTCTAAGCAAATCTCAACATGAGAGATAGGATTAAAGAGCTACAAGAAAAAATATCTAACAATTTGACTCTAATTAGTTTGAAAAATAAATTGGATATCAAACCCATGAAAGAGGAAATGAATAAGTTAATAAAGTTTGGATCAAGAGTGTAACAAAAGAGCCACCTTGAACCTCATAATTTTTTGTATAAAAGAACAACAAGATGAAGACACACTAGCAATAGTAAAAGGAGAACTAAAAAATAAATAACAAAATGAAACAACTTACATCATAAAAGCAAAGAGGTTGGGAAAAATAATTGCAAATAAAGATAGGTTGATCAATGTCAAAGTAAGTTGTATGACCATAAATATGACATACTCAATAAATCTCCAAGTTTAAAAGGGTCAGGAATATTTATAAATGAAGACCTCATTCATAAGACTAAACTAAATTAAAAAAGGATCGTTGCATGATCAACGTCAAATTAGAGAGGAAAGTTTTTGTTGGGGTTAATTGAAGAGGGAAGTTTTTGCAAAGAAAGTAGAGAGGCATTCCCCGCCTTCATAGCCATGTAATTTTTTATTCATGTATCAATGAAGTTTTGTTTCGCACACTATTTAATTAATGTAAATGCAAGGAGAGAAATCAGTGTTTTTTACAATGGAATGATGGTTGGAATAAATTAAAATAAAAAAACAATTATTTGAAAAGGTAAATATAATTTTCAAAGAAAAAAATGAAAAAATTAAAAATTATAATGATGGTGTAATGAATTAATATCAGTTTTGGAGTAAGATTTAAAATTGTTTTTAATTAATTAAGAATTTGTATTTTTAAGGTATGGTTTTCAAGGAATTTTTTTTTTTGGAATAATAGTCTTTGTTCCATATTGAAGAAATTATACATCTTTCTTATATTAGTTATAAAAAGTACCTCTCAATATAATGAAATTTGCTTATATAAATATAAATAAAAAAGTACCTCTCAAGCCCTTGTATGGGGTGTTCTCGAGACCACCTAAAGCAACGGTGAAGCGTTGAAGGTAGCGCTCTACCCAGGGGAACAAGTGGCCATCACATTCAATAACACTTACATCCCCTCAAGGATCCCTCAATAGTTAACTCGATTAGAGGTGGATATACACCATAAGATAAGTCAGTAGAGAGGCCTTGATGAAGGCGCGTCAGGGGATGGTGCATATGTTACTCCTCTTCATGCTCTTGACTCAGGGGAAGAACCCTTCCCAGATAGTTTTGTCACCTCGCATTGGTCTACCGGTGTACTTGGAAGATAACATACTGATGGAACTGATTATAATGTTGAGTGGGATGATGGGCATTGTTAGAAAAACAGGACCACAGAGCAATAAAATAAAATAAATGCGGAAACAAAACATAGAAGATACACAATACAATAGAGACACAGATTTACGTGGTTCACCCAGTGTGGGCTACGTCCACTAGAGAAATTGCCAGGTCCTTCCTTTATTATTATCCAGCATATGAAGGGATACAACCTACAACAAACTCATTGTAACTTCCTCTTCTTTCTCTCACAGTCTCCTATCTCATAATACAATATTCGACATCAATCATAGCCACAATACATTTCCCTCATAAAAGAGAGTTGCGTTCTAGGGAAAAAAACCCTAACATAATATCTATCATTAGATCTATGACCTTATAATGAACAGTCTAGATTTACAATGAAATTACAATATACATTTACAAGGCATTTTTTCCTTCAGGGGCTTCGCCCCTGAACCCCCGCTTGCCCCCAGCCGGGGGGATAGCCCCCTCGGACCCCGCAAAGGAGTACCCCCCCCTCTGTACTCCCCCGCGTGGAAGAGTGTACATACTTATGGGGTGTAAATACTTCATGGGGTATAAACACAGCTAAAAGTAAAAGACCTCTAAATCAAGAAGATAATCAGGCTCCACAACCAACAATCTCCCACTTGGAGACTGATCTCAACAACTCCACCGTTGTTGCATATGCTAGACTCTGAACCTTCTTGAACCTGGAAAATTTCTCATTTTCATCTTCATTCTTGAAGACCAACTAAAACTAAGCAGGAGCTCAATTTCTCCCTGGTTACTCCCTTTGTTGACATGTCTGCAGGATTCTGGCTAGTGTGTATCTTTTCCAACTTCAAATGTCCATCTTCCAAGGTGGATCGTATGAAGTGGTACCTCAACTATATATTCTTAGTATTCGATTGGAAGGCTGAGTTCTTTGCAATATGAATGGCACTCTCACTGTCACAATACAACTTGTTATTCTCTTGCTTCTTTCTCAATTCCTCCATAAGCCTCTATAACCAAATCATCTCTTTACTAGCCTCTGTAGCAACAACATACTCTGCCTTTCTTGTTGAAAGTGCAACAACCTTTTGCAGTTTTGAAATCCAACTTACTGTTGTTCCACCTATAGTAAACACATACCCTGTGGTACTCCTCCTGCTATCTTTATCACCTGCCATATATGAATCAACATATCCTTGTAGAACAGTTTCTAAACCTCCAAAACATTATGCATGATTAGCAGTACCTCTCAAGTATATGAGAATCCACTTTACTGCCTCCCAATGTTCTTTACCTGGATTGTTCATATATTTTCTCACAACTCCCACTGCATGTGCAATATCTGGTCTTGTGCAAACCATTGCATACATCAAGTTGTCAACTGTTGATGAATATGGGACCCTAGACATGTATTCTATCTCCTCTTATGTCTTGGGACACATTTCCTTAGTTAATTTGAAATGGTTGGCCAAAGGTGTACTAACTGGTTTTTCATTCTGCATTCTAAACCTCTCCAAGACCTTCTCTGTGTACTCACCCTGAGACAATGTCAGTTTGCGATTTTTCCTGTCTCTTGTTATTCTCATACCAAAGATTTTCTTTGCAGCACCCAAATCCTTCATCGAAAATGAATTGGATAATTTCTTCTTGAGCACATTTATATACTGCATATTAGACCCTACAACAAGCATGTCATCTACATACAATAGCAAGATAATAAAGCTTCCATTTTCTAGCTTTTTAAAATAAACACAGTGATCAGAATGA
>JZKD02S1864917.1:614026-630553 GCA_000966675.3 Picea glauca | reverse complement strand
ATAATCTCTTCATTAGAAATACCTTATTGGACACCAAGGGTTTTTCATACAATTTGGCCAATGCGTCCATCAAACCCTTCATTGTCTTTTCTTTGGAAATATTGAAAGCCACCGACGCTGCCAAACTCAACCATATCGTTCCTAGAGCCTTTCTATCAAGAATCTCCCATTCTTCGTCCTTCGTAGGCACCGACTTCTTTTCTATTCCGTCCAATGGTAGGAATAGATCCTTCTGATATAAATAGTCTTCCATCTGCATCTTCCATAACTGGTAGTTTTGGCCATTAAATTTCTCGATCCTAAACTTTCCATCTTCGGACATTGCTCCCACTCGAACCAGGAACCCTCTTTTCCTGCGAGTTACCTTTCGCTCTGATACCAGTTGTTAGAAAAACAGGACCGCGGAGCAATAAAATAAAACAAATGCGGAAACAAAACATAGAAGATACACAATATAATAGAGACATGGATTTATGTGGTTCACCCAGTGTGGGCTACGTCCACCAGAGAAATTGCCAGGTCCTTCCTTTATTATTATCTAGCCTATGAAGGGATACAACCTACAACAAACTCGGTGTAACTTCCTCTTCTTTCTCTCATAGTCTCCTATCTCAGAATACAATATTCGTCATCAATCATAGCCATAATACATTTCCCTCATAAAAGAGAGTTGCATTCTAGGGAAAAAAACCCTAACACAATCTCTATCGTTAGATCTACGACCTTATAATGAACGGTCTAGATTTACAATGAAATTACAATATACATTTACAAGCCATTTTTTCCTTCGGGGGCTTCACCCCTGAATCCCTGTTGGGGGCCTGCTTGCCCCCCAGACCCCCCAGCCGGGGGGATCGCTGCCCCGGACCCTGCAGAGGGGGTACCCCCCCTCTGCACTCCCCCGCGTGGAAGAGTGTACACACTTCTGGGGTGTAAATACTTCATGGGGTATAAAAACGACTGAAAGTAAAAAGACCTCTAAATCAGGAAGATAATCAGGCTCCACAACCAACAGGCATAACGTTGGAACTTTCCCATCTACTGGCGATGCTAGAATTGGAATTTTCCCTACAATCATACTTGGCACCAGTGAGGTTAATGTGGGAGGGTATTTGGGTCATGATTACGAAGGTCAGCCTAGAATGGAGAATACAAGCTCGAACTATAATCATTCCATCTCCAATGAGTAGAATGTATAGTGATTCGAAGGCAAGGGTCTGCCCGACTTGGGATCTCTTTATTAGTTGGACTTGATTGTTAACAATTGTAGTGTTGGAAAGGCTTGGATCTCATTATGTTATTGATATCGGTTTGTGTTGGTTTTCTCCATTATATGTTCTACGAGTCATGGCTCCACAGGGAAGGAAGCGGGGTCATCCCTTCGCAACTCAATCTCATATTACCAAAGTGTCCAGAGAAGCAACAAGGTTGAAGAAGATAAATATGCAATGCAAGACCTGGAGGAGGAAGTTTGTCTTGTGCACAAATTTAAGAAGGATGATGAGGTGGAAAATCAGGTTGGAGGTCTGGTTCCAGATATGGGTTGCACCAGAACACAAAATTTTAAATTCTTGCGTACCTTAGAACTCTATTTCCATACAAAAACTATGGTGGATTTAGGGTTGTTGGCAAAGGAAGAGGATTTTAGACAGCTGAAGGGGAGAATGGAAGCTCTGCAGACACAAAATGGTTATATTATTGAGGTCCTCACTTGGATGGCGCATTGGTTGGGAGGAACCTTCACTCTCGCAGTGAAGCACTACACTAGGATGGAATCTTTGAATGTTGTTGTCCAATAGGATGCTTCTACAACAATCCACCCCTAGGCTTCTCATGAATTATGATGGAAGATGCATTGGTTTTACTTTTTGTTTCTATCTTAGTTATTATCTAGATAAATCATAAATAACCACTGTTAGAGGCAAGTATGAACATGTCCAGAATGATATTTTTTAGTTTTTAAAACATATCAACAATTTAATGGCCTGGTTTCCCCTCAGGGGCATGATTTTTTGGTCACCCAGAAACTCTCATAGTCTCTTTGGGTTGGATGAGCTTGGTTTTCTATGTATATTTTGTTTATAACTAATACAATATATATTCACCTTTAAAAAAAGTAAGTCTTAATAACTAAGTACATTTCATATTGATATAAATATGTTTTTTCCAAACACATTTCATATAAGAAAAAAGTGTTGGGTTTGCATTTATAATGTAAAGTTTGATAGTCGTTATGAGAAACTTATAATCCTTAAGGACTTCTACTCTAGTATGGGTATCACTAAAAACACTGACAAAACAAAGGTTATGGTAATTAAATTCAAAAGGATCACCCACGATACTTTTGTTTATGACAAAAATATCTTGGAGGAAGTGCCATCCTACAAATATCTTAGAATTGATATTCAGAACCGTTTATTTTGTTTGGGTGATAGGAGGATTGTGGAAAAAATTTCCAATCAATAATAAAAATGTTTTGCAAGCAATGGCTAAATTTATCAAGTAGAATTATATGCATCTTTCTTTCATTCCAATCAAATTAAATTAATTTTGGTTCTATTTTTAGATAAAACCTCTTATAAACACAATCTAGCAATTGGCTAGGGAAATTAAAAAGTGATTGGGTTCTATTTCTAAAGAAAACCACTTATAAAACTAATCTCACAATTGGATAGGGAATTTGTAGGTGTACCTACTACTTGACATCCATAGAAACTGAAATGACTACATCAATTCTTCCAACTGCATCAGATCTTCAAACAATTATTTTCCTAGTTTGCCATCACTCATTCCAAACTTGACCCTCAAAATAATGTTGACAATCAATTTATCAACATATTTGGTTAGCTCAATTTCACAACGCCCCCCTCTTGAATTGTTAGGTACTAAATCTATTATATTAGAAGAAAAGAGAAACATTGCAGAGAATAACAGCTGAATAGCAACAGAAAATGGAAATACTACAGAGAATAATAGTTGAATAGCATTATAAAACGGAAATATTGTAGAGATTAACAACAGAACGACAAATTTTATGGAACCACAACACCAAAATTATACCTTTATTGATAGGAAACAATGTTCACTTGCCTCTTCGAAGGGGAAACCTCCAGCGGAGCAGAGCTCTATTACAACAATTCTCAAGACAAAACTTATCATACCCTTGACTCTTATTTAGACTAAATCTATCTACCACAAGAACAATCTAGAGGAAAATCTTCTAGAAGCGAAAGCTTCTATTAGTTCTTCTTACATTTGACTTATTCTTTCTTATTTCTAGGCCTTATTAATATTGGCCTTTATTGCATATTATTCTACCAACATGAGGAGTTAGGGAGGTTACATTCCTAACATGCCCTCCCCCTTAAAAAAAAGTATTGTCCTCAAGGCTTGAGATGAGGAAATTGTTGCAAAATGGTAGTTGGCTCCTAGGTGGCATCTGTTGGAGTTGTATCTTTCCACTGTACTAACACTTACTTGATGGTGTGATGACATAGATAATGTTCACACTGATCCAATACTGTTTGGGGCTACAACTAGATGGAGCCTTCTTCATCCAACTCAGGAATACTGGTTTGAGTTTGGCACTTAGTTCCAATCACCTTCTTTAAGCATGAGATATGAAAAACATGATGGATCTTATAATTACTTGGAAAAGCTAACTAGTAGGCAATCGGTTCCACTCGTTTGAGAACTGTATATGGACCATAAAATTTAGGTGCAAGTTTCTGACAATGTTTATCCTTGAGTGAAGTTTTCTTATAAGGTTGAAGTCAAAGAAACACCTGGTCCCGTTCAACAAATTGATGTTCAAAACGACCTTGATCTGCTTGTTGCTTCATAGGATTCTAAGCCATTACCAAGTTCTCTTTGAGGGAATGGAGAATAGCCTCTCGAACTATATGAGTTTGTTCAACCTCCTTAACCTTCAAGACTCTTGGTTGTTGGACACACCTACCACACTTAAAGGGGGGGTGAATGAGTGTGGGGCTCTTTTTCCCAAAAGCTTCCCTATTTACAAAAACTCCTTAGTTAACATTCAACATTTATTCGATACACATTGAGAACTTATATCAACAGCATATATCAATAATATATCATCATCAAGTCATCACCACAAGGAACACAAAGAACACAAGATGTATGTACAATTTTTCTTTTTATTATGGACAACAATCCGGGGGTTTATCAGCAACAACTGAATAGAGTACAACTCTACAAGAGCACCAACTCTATAATGCAAGACTCAACTTACACCCTCAGCACCAACTGAGATGAGGCAACAATCCTCAACAGATATCAATCTGTCAACAGTTATGCGACCTGTCAGTAGTGCAGCCAACATGTGCATGTGCCCTGGCTCACTACAACCTGCGTATGCACGTGGCCTGTGTATACAACGACCTGTGTATACCTTCTGAGAAGTTAGGGTTTATCCTTCAAGATCAACTCAGATCATCAGCAACCAGTATATCATTCTCTTATGTCTCTGACTGTCCAATATGACCGCCAGCCAGTCACAACACATCCAAGCTCTCCAATATCTTGTTCATGCTCCACAACAAATAAATATGAATGCTATCTCAATCAAGTATAAACAACTAGTGTACCATAGCAATCATGTCACCACTAAATCACAAGAGTACTGATCACTCTGTAAACCAAATCATCCAAACTAAACCATATCATAGAATCCATACCAAGAATTCCCTGAGAATTCACAACACATCAAACAATAGTATCCATCAAGACAATAATGTAACCATACCAGTGTCTCGGTGATAGATTTGAGCCCATAGAATGTAGATCTGGAACCTGCTTCATCATCCAAGAGCTTGGAACTAGCTCAAACACAAGTCTTCATCATTCTATCCATCATAAGCGCCCTGTTATCATACAGCCCGCGTGTGTATGCGCCCTGGTCCATTACAACCCACATATACCTCAGAAACTAGGGTTTTTGAAGCTCCGAGGATTTTTCCGTCAAGATCTTCGATATTGCCGAAACATTGATGTGTCCATGAGATCCTCCTCACACTCTCTTTTTCAGAATAGATCCTCAATCATGCTCAAGATATCCACACCAAGGATGCTCTCACAAGAAGCTCTCCATCAATACTCCAAAAGATAATCTCACAAGAAGCTCTCCATTGATCCATAAAAAGGATGATCTACAAGAGACCATAGCAATCTTATTTATGCTTTCATCCTCTAGGTCACTTAACCCATTTTTAGGTCACTTAACCCATTTTCCTTATTTTAGGGTTAACCACTTTCCATAAATAGAAAGCTCTCCAATATTTTATCATTTAAATATTCCTTCTTGATTTTGTCACTTCTTTATCGTTTAAATAATGATTTTTTCTTTTAGGTCACTTTGAATTCTTTGACCTTAGGAGCTTCAAGCCTTCATATGGGGGTCCTCCAACTTTGTAAAGCCATAACTCTCAAACCATGAGGAGTTATGTGACATTTGACATACCATAGGAAATGGCATGACAAGCACTATCCATCTAGGATAGTTTCACCAACAACTTCATTGATATTCATCTCATTATTTCACATACACGCATGGGTCCTCCAACCATTCTTCTAGGATAACTCAATCCACAAAGCGTCTTTCCGTGAGGGCTTTCACCATAAGGGGACCACTTTGGAGTTCATCCCTTTATGCACCTTATCAATCATGATAGGACAATAATGAGTCATATTTTCATCAAACAAACTATGCATCATCATGGATCAATGACAACTCATTGATCCATCTTCATCTATGCATCATATCAATGATCCATATTTATCAATTGGTTTCCACTTTGACATCTTCCATTATCATCAAGGACAATCATCAATCAATCAATTACTTGACATCAATTAATGACATCAATCAATCAAACCATTTGCATCAATGATACATGATCCAACAATCTCCCAAATAGTCAAACCATTGGCATCAATGACAACATGATCCAACACTGGCATGTATGAGAGAAGTAAGGGTGGATTTTTGCCATATACTACTTCAAAAGGAGTCATGTGATTAGTTGTATGGTAAGATGTGTTGTACCACCATTCAACTAGTGGAAACCATTGCTCCCACTGAGTTTTTCTCTCAGATGAAAAACACCTCAAATATGTTTCCAAACACTTGTTGACAACTTCAGTTTGTCCATCATTCTGAGGATGATAAGTTGTGTTGAGATGCAATTGGGTTCTCTGTAGCCTGAACAATTCTTGCAATAAATTGTTAGTGAAAGTGGGATTCTGGTCAAATACAATATAGTGAGGCATGCCATGAAGCTTGAATATGTGATCCATGAAAAGTTGAGAACGATGGATGTTGTAAATGGGTGTTGAAGAGCACAAAAATGAGCATAGTTGGAAAGACGATAAACTACCACCATGATGACTAACTTATTACCTGATTTAGGTAAGCCAACAATGAAATCCATAGAGATATCCCTCCAAATAGCTGGTGGAATCAGAAGCGGTTGTAGTGTGCCAGGGGATTTGATTGTTTCTACCTTGTTGTGTTGAAAAACATCACATTCCGCTACAAAGGTGCGAACAACCTATTTCATACCATCTCAAAAAATGAACGTTTGACCCATCATAGGTTTTCGTAAACCCTGAGTGCCCAGTTGTGGGAGAAGCGTGTAGCTCAGAAAGCACTGTGGATTTAAGTTGTGAATGTTTACTCAAATAGGTTTTTCAATATACCAGATGAAATATAATATGCAGAACATAAATATTTAGCAAGTAGTAATGAAACAACAAGTTTATAGCTAGGTTCTTGTTGGGTTATAGCTGACCAAAATGTTGGGTTATGATTATGAAATCATATATAAAAAGGGAAAAGAAAATATAGTAGTTGATGCATTGTCAAGACAACATGAGGAGGAAGAATTCTACTTTTCCTTATCCTTACCAGTCCCTGATTGGATTGAATAAGAATGACAAGAGTGGCTAACACACTCAACTATGTCTAGGTTAATTCAATGCCTTCGGGAGGACCCTAATCCTCCCCTAAACCACACTTGGAAAGACAATATTCTAATATATAAGAATCACCTACTTCTATCGCCCTCTTCAACACTCATGCCAAGGCTCTTAGATGAGTTTCACTCATCGACTATTGCGGGTCATTTAGGCTTCCAAAAGACCTATGCCCGTGCCCATCGTTATTTTTTTTAGGTAGGCATGAAGAAGGATATGCTTCACTTTATCACTGAATGTGAGGTATGCCAATGTAATAAAGGTGAAACCATCAAGTCTCCAGGATCTCTCCAACCCTTACCCATTCCATATTCTATGTGGACGGACATCTCCATGGACTTAATAGTGGACCTACCGAAATATGGGAACAATTTTTTCATCATGGTGGTGGTTGATCTCCTATCCAAGTATGCTCATTTTTGTGCATTACCCCACCCTTTCACACAGGCACTAGTAGCACAAGTTTTCCTAGATCAGATTTTCAAGTTACATGGCATGCCCACCTCTATTGTATTTGATCGTGACCCAAATTTTGCTAGAAAATTTTGGCAAGAGATCTTTAAATTGCAGGGCACCCAACTGAACATGATCACTGCCTATCACCCCTAGTATGACGGAAAAATGAAAGTGGTCAACAAAAGTTTGGAAACCTACTTGAGGTGTTTTTCTTCAGACAAACAACACCAATGGGTGCAATGGCTCCCCTTGGAATAATGTTGGTATAATAATTCATATCATACATCCACTAAAATGACACCATATGAAGTAGTGTATGGCCAACGACCACCTACAGTCACTACCTATCTTCCAGGCATATCAAAGGTCAAATCTATTGATACATTTTTGCAAGTTCGAACAACGACCCTAGAGGCTCTAAAGGATAAACTCCACATGTCCCAAAATCCCATGAAGCAACAAGAAGACAAACATTGTTCAAAAAAGAGTTTTTTAGGAAGGTGATCAGGTGTTTCTCAAGCTCCAACCTTACAAACAAACATCTCTCAAAGCCCAGGGACATCACAAGTTGGACCTAGGAAACCCCTTAGGCGCTTTAAGGTTGTGGGTCATGGCCACTCCTGCATAACTTGTATATTTTTGGGGTCCACTTTTACCCCTTCTCTACCCATAATGTGTCCCAAGTATTCCACTTCGCTGGCTCCAAAGGAATATTTGGGATTTTTGAAAAACAATTGGTTTTCCTGTAGCAAGTAAAGGACTTTTTCCACATGGAGAAGGTGGATATCCCAAGTGCGGTTGTAAATGAGAATGTCATCAAAGAAAACTAGGACAAAGTTTTGAAGGTAAGATTTCAATATTTTATTCATGAGACTTTGGAAGGTGGATGGGGAATTGCAAAGGCCAAAAGGCATGACCAAGAATTCATAATGTCCTTCATGATATTTGAAAGAAGTCTTCGTAATATCTTCCTCCTTCACCCAGATCTAGTGATAGCCGGAGCAAAGGTCCAATTTGGTGAAGACACAAGCACCATGGAGTTCATCCAACATATCATCAATGACGGGAATGGGAAACTTATCTTTGATGGTCATTTTATTCATAGCATGAAATTCAGGACACATGCACCAAGTACCTTCTTTCTTTAAGACCATCACCACAGAGGAAGAGTATGGTCTGGTACAAGGGTGAATTACCCCCGCCTCCAATAATTCATGTACCATATTTTCTATTTCATTTTTTTTAGCAAATGGATACCTTTAGGGATGTACATTGGGGGGTTGACTTCCAGGAAGGAGATGGATTCTATGATCATGCTCACCTCGGGAGGGAGGTAAGCCTATGGGAACCTCAAAGACCTTGGGTTACTTGTCCAATATTAATTGCAGGCTGGGAGGAATTGTCGGAGAGGCCTGATCAGTGACCTGGATGGCATGAAATTGAGAAATCACCCCATGGTGGAAGCTCATATACAATTCTTGATAATCCATTGTGATTGTTCCCAAAGTGCAAAGCCATTCCACTCCCAAGACAATATCCACCCATGGCAATATAGAACATGTGATTTTTCAGATGATAATCACCCATTTGGATTTTTACATTCTCACAACAACCCCCACACTTTATCATACCACCATTAACAATGAGGATTTGAAAATTTGAAACAGGGCGGACCAAACAATGGATCTCCTCAACAATCCTATAGTGAATGAAATTATGGGTGCTACCACTATCAATCAACACCACAATCCACCTATGTTTGATGTATCCCTTGATCTTCAATGTCTGTGGGGCCAAAATACCTAAGATGGCATGAAGAGATATGACAAGTTCTTCTGGTTCCACATGGTTTGCAATGGAATCTTCGGCGTGGAAATTGGGTTGAGCATCCTCTGGGTCATGAGTCTCATTTGATGGCATGTATTCATGGGAAGAGGAAATTTATACATCAATCTGGAATAACTTTTGTTCCCTACATTTATGCCTCGATGAGTACTTTTCATCACACTAATAGCAAAGTCCTTTCTTGCGATGCTCCACCATTTCTGCGACAGAGACCTTTTTGACCTTCAAGGTTTGTGTCAGAGTTGGGTTAGCCCCAGGGAGAGGACAATTGGTAAATGTAGCCTTCAGGGGTGGAGCCTGAAGGATGGTCTCTTCTTCTAGTGCTAATTAGCATGCCTGCAACCAGGTAGTAGGATGATGCATGCTCACATGAACCCTGATGGCTTCCTTTAAGCCATTGATAAAACATTCAAGGTAAAATTCATGAGATAAGCCCTCAGTTCTGATAGCCAACTATTCAAACGTCATGGTGAAGTCTGATACTGATCCAATTTGGTGCAGCTTAGTGAGCTTTCCCAAAAAATGAGATTCCCTATCAAAATGGGAACAAACTACTTTGGTGAACATGTTCCAAATGGGGATTCTAGGATAACATTTCTTATGCCACTGCCACCACTTCCATCATTCTTGATCCAGGTATAGAACCCCTATGTGGAGTTTGGTCTCATCATCCCTAATATCATGGAGGGAGAAGTATTGTTCCATTTGAGAAACCCACCCGACTAGGTTGGATCCATCAAATTTATGCATGTCGACTTTGGAAACCTTATTCCAAGAGTGTGGAGAACCCCAAGGGGAGTGGGACAAATGAGTATGCTCATAATGGGAAGACTGTGGGTCGGCAGGATTGTGCTCAACATTCATACCCTTGATGAGTTGTGTCATATCCTAGAGTTTCTTGGTTATGGAAGCTTGGAATTATGTGTGCATGGATGTAAATTTCTCCTCTAGGAATGACATCCTAGAATCCATGCCTTTTTGGCTCTGAGAGCGGGTGGTAGGCATGGTGGAGGATTGGGTAGTAGGTGAGGTGTCAGGACGAAAATCTGGGCCACAAAATATGATAGGTACTAGGGTGATTAGGACAAAGCTAGGAATCAAATGGGATAGGTCTCAAACAATGGCGTCCTGGAAAGGGTTGGGTCCATGGGGGGAAAAAGGATTAAAAGTGAAGGGCGCCACAATGATCAGATGAAGAGAGGAATCCAATGGACTAGGTCACAAATAAGGGTGTGGTCGAGTCCCAGATTTTTTTATTTACTCCTACAGAGTTATACTCCACCCCGAATACTTCTACGGTGGAGGAATTCCCAAATTCTCAGTAATAATAAAATGTCAACGGGTAGTGTTTTTGCAGTGAAAAATTTAGAAGGGGCCAAGTTGCAATGTAATAGATCATTTTTTGTCGTCCCAATGGTTAGGGTTTGCATGGTATCTACAGGAAAGGGGTTTCCATGTGTTATATCTCTCTTATATGTGCGCGGGGTCGAACAATAGTACTCAACCCAATATCTCAGGGAACCAACTAAGGAGGCTAGACTATAGTAATGATGTGGAGAATGGCTAAGATGGTAGCTGGCAGTATGATAACAACGTACAACCTCTGTAGGACGCTTGGCATGCAAGGGTTGCGCATCAATGAAGATCAAGTCAGTTTAAAGTTGGTTGGATCAGTGGCCAACATTTTCCCTTTTTATAGCATAGTTGTTAGCTTAGTTGTTAGTTGAAATAACTAATTTGAAGAATCTCATGGGAGGAAGGCCAGCTCGCACCTCCAGCTATTGAATTTCCTTTTTGTTATAAATAGACTTTCCAAATGCTTTAGTAGGTTCGAATGGTTGAGCTAGGCTCCCTTATTGTAACATTTTGATGAAGCATATTGGTCATTTGGTTATGTACTTGATTTGAGACTTCTTGATTAATATAAGTCAACTTTCTTATTCCATATTATTATCTCTTTTACTGAAGTGTTCATGGTTGAATGATTCACATGGGATTGTTGTAGCTGTATTATGATGCATGTTTGATTATTGTACTGTTATGATGTTCTTCAGTTTCCTTAAACTTTGAATTCAAGAAGATCTTGTGTTTGAGTTTTTCCTCCTTAGGCTGCTTGAAGACCCGATGTCCATAGCAGACCTCTACATTTTCTTCACCAGAGTCTTCCTTCTATTCACCTTTACTCTCACTCACTGACTCAAGTTGATCAAGACCTCAATTGCTTGTACATGCTAGCCCAACTTTCTGAGTTAAAACATTATTATCTTAGGTCTTATCCATTTGACCATCTAAACACTCATTTACATATCATCTGATGGGTACTGGGCTTATCCTCTCTACAATCTGAAGGTGATTCCTAGTGCTAACACTGCTTTAAAAGAAACAAATTTCTTTTTTCTTTCTCTAAGACCAATACTTTTTCTTCATTCTTCTCAAAACCCCCAGGAAATTCAGTATAAAGGATATCTAAGTCTGTTTCTAGTTGAGTTAATTCCTCCTTTGCCAATTGTTTTTTATTCCTCTCCCACCCAATGACCAAAGACTTTAGTAATTTTAGTTTTTGTACAAGGGAGTCCATTGGGGTAGTGTTCTATGTATCCAAAAGCCCGTTCCACTACGATCTCACTAAATTCACAAAATCTTGTTCATCCAACCAGACAAAATTGAATTTAAAAGGATAGCTAATATTTTCTTGTTCTTGATCCAGTTGAAATACCACAGGCATGTGGTCGGAAATCGTAACATTAACCATCCAAGACCTGTATCTTAGCCCCAACAATGCCAGCTCCTCCTTAATTAAAAAATGGTCCAATCTCTTAGCAATAAATTCCTGCTCACCTCTTCCATTCCTCCAAGTTGGGAGAAAATTTACCGGTTCTACCTCTATTAGTCCTTCTTCTTGAAGCAATGGACTAAAGTAGGAAACCAATGGATCAATCCTAGGATAAGATCCCCACAATTCCTTATTAGAAGTAGTAAATTTTAAGTCACCTCCCATAATTAAGCTGTGTTCTTTTAGCAATCCATCCAACTTTACCTTGTCCCGAAATTTCTATCTATTTCCACAAGGGTCGTAGCAGTTTATCAACTTCAAACTTTTGTTTAGATCCTTTACAAGTCCTTCCAATAAAATCCCTGCAGGAGTCAAAAATGCATTAAATTCAGCTCTCCTCGGATTCCAAACAGATAACAGACCTCCTGATAAGCCATTTGAATCCACCCCACAGAACTTCCACATGGGTAAAAGTTTTGCAAAGATTTCCCTCGCTTTGTGTTCACTAACCATAGTTTCTTGGATAAATAAAATATCAGGTTTTATCAAATCTAAAAACCATTGGAGAGCTAAGAACTTTGGAGCACCCCCAACTCCTCTTACATTTAGTGAAACCACTATCATTTTTTAACCCTTGCTAGGGATTTCTGAGCTCTAAGCACCCTTGGTCCTTCCAATATCTGCATACTTGTTAAACCAGTATTCTCCTTCTCCTTTCCTAACTTTCTAGCACTTCTCATTTTTAACGGGGAAAAATCATTTTCTAGTCCTCCAAAAACAACTCCTTTCAAAGTTGATGGTTCACACAAATTCCTACAGACTGCTTCACCTTCTTTCTTCACAGATTTCTTATCCTTTGAAGAGGTCAAAGGCAAGTCCCCCCAGCCGGCCCCCCACCCCAAGTAGATCTATAGAGGAGTATGATTTAGTATCTCTTTGTATGAGGGAATAAAGGTTAATAAGGAATCATCAATCACATTTTGAACAGAAGTTTCCGTCTGAGTGTAACCAATGTGGTTTTCCACAAGGACCTCCGCCTCAACCCTAGAAGCATTGTCGATTTCAATTTGTAGAGACTTCTCTATCAATTTATCCAGGGTAGTATCTAAGTTTTTTAAACACGGCTTCCCTTTTACCTTCCGGGTCTCAAGATTAGGATTCAAACACAGAGGAGAACTACAAAAAATCCTACCACCTGTGTTGTTAAGAATAATCTCATCGGCTGAGGTCGCATCAACAGTTAAAGCCCCAACCGGAACCCTTTCAGAACTACTCAAGGAAATACCTTCCTTACTAAAGGCCTAAAAAAGCTCCTTAAGAACCCCCTCACTAACTGTCTCCAGTAAATCTTTATTATCATCTAAAATCATCTCAGGGGAAATAGGCATCTCAGGCAAGGAAGGAGTAGAAAAAGGACGCAGGTTTTCCAAGCAGTTTCCCCGTAGTAATGCTAAATCAAACATAGAAAGTGAGGAAAAAAGTGTAGGGCTAAAACTTTTAATCTTACCAATCAAAGAGTCGCTAGCCAGATCCAATGAAGACGAGGCCCCTTCTTCACAGGTTACAGTGGTATTGTTCGCTGACCAATGTGACTCCAACTCCAATCCAGCATCAAAGTCAAGGAAAAATGGCGATTGTTTCTTAAAAGTACTAGGACAATATAATTTCAGGTGGCCAACTTCCTTGCATATCAAGCATCTAAACGAGATCCCCAAATAATCCAGTCTTTGCACATATACATAGACATGCCAGTCAATTTCTAGTTTTGATGGCAGTCCTTGTTGTAAATCAAATTCAACCAGAATCCTACCAACCCACCTGTCCTGTCCTGAAAGTAACTGCGGGTCAACATTCATAAATTTACCTAAAGTGTTTCCAATCACCTTGAAGGCCTCCAAATTCCAGAAGACTAGAGGACAACCTAGTAATAAAACCCATAAGTGTAGAAATCTTATGTGTTCCTTTTTTGGGTCAAAGAGATGTCCAACGTTTCATCATTAAACTCTCGGAGCTATACAACCAGACTCGTTCCAGAATCATCTCTACATCAGCCACTTCTTTGAACTGGAAGCAATACCACCCTCTGACTAAGACAATGACTTCCGGAATATAGCCCAACATTGGTTTCCAGGTTTCTTCAACCCACCTGAAAATGTCTTTGGACAACATCGCCCAGTAACTAAATCGGCCAACCAGTGCACATAAGGAGAGAGATGTTACCTCCAACAAACCAACATCTTGTCCCAAGACCATCCTCGCCTTCTATTTCCTGGGTTTCCACGATTTAGTCTCTGAAGTTCTCTTCACCTTCCCCCACAATCCCATTAGAAACTGTTTTGTAGTTTAAACCCTCCGGTTGGTAACTCCTTTGAACCTGCGCACAATCCAACCCTCCGGTTGGTAACTCCCTTGAACCTGCGCATAATGAACTTTCTTTTAAAATAGAAGAAGTTGTAAAGAAAGAAAAACATTAACTGGAATTTCGTGGAAGTAAAATAGGATAATGGACTTTATTTCGAAGATTCAATATTTAATGGTGGTAGTAATTGTTAATGCATATTTTGTGTATTTATAATTATTACATAATTAAAGAGGTGTATGTGTTGGTTTTTATTATTTATTATGTATTTAATTCATATTAATTTTGATGTTAATTTTGATATTATATAAAAATTAATTTAAAAAAAATTATATATAATATGATCTTATTTAAAAAATTAAAAATATATTAATTTTTTTAAAGTAATTAAAAATTATTTTTAAGAATTGATTATTTTTTATCACGATCCTCCCAATTAAGTTAATATTAAAAAAGTGACATCATTGTTATTATTATTTTCAATAATCTGGTAAAATGTTAACTTCATTGAAGTTAAAAAATTATTGAAAATTCAACATTAATGAATAGAAAAGATTTGCAAATTCCAATTAATAAGACTAACGTTTTGAGTAGATGATATAGTTCAAACTGATACAATGTTAACTTCATTGAAGTTCAAAAATGATTGAAAGTTCAACATTAATGAATAGAAAATATTTGTAAATTCCAATTGATAAGAATAACGTTTTTAGTAAATGACAGTTCAAACGATCAGAGTCGTCCATTCTTTAATCCCTCATAACCATCCATCTGTCAATAGATGAACCTTTGCTCAACAGATGTTTGAGCATTAACTCAACGTGGATTTCCTCCTCGTTCTTAGATGCTCAACCCTGTCACAAACCCTCAGGTTCAGCCTTTACAATATGCAGTTGTTTTAAAGAATTACAATAGTTGTTGTCCCCCTAAATTTTAAGAGATCTAATCAACATTCTCAGACGATTTTCGCGGTGCGTTTCCTGCACACTTCAAAGAATTACAAACTTTGTCTCGCTGCCTGTTCTAATCTCAATTTTTCCGTTTAGCAGGTCTGTTAACTGTATGTATTGTCTGATGTCCGACAGTTAAACAGAGAAAGTCATTCCATGTTTGATTCCCTTTATGAGGAGATGTCCGACCTAATTGTGTTGGCCGATGATTTTGTAATTTTTTGTTGTTTATGTTGTTTTTTTTTATTTTTTTAATTTAATTATTTTTACATAAAGAGAAGGAAAATGCATTTTACAGCTTAATTAAAATCTCTCGATACATTTTACAGCTCAATATAAAGACTAAATTTAATATTTGAAAATTTTAAAAAGAACAACGGAATATGCAAAACAAAATATCCCTGTAACATTTTATCTCTGCACATTCTAATTCTATCAACATACTTTTGCAACACCAGGAGTAATTGCTAATTTTAGATTTATGTCTTTTTGCTCTTCAACCACTTCAAATGCTTAACCCTTTGGCAGCTCTTCTAAGTCAAAGCATCCAGTAACATCTAGTTATCGAAGCTTGACAGCTGCTCCAACCCCTGTATGCTTTTCAACTTCCATATGAAGATGCCTCCAACTTCTCCAACGACCTCAAATTTTTACCATCCTTCCATGTCTTCAAGCATTTGGTATCTAGTTCTAGAAGCTTTGTAAGCTGTTGCAAGAAGCTCTGTCAGCTGCTCCAACCCCTCTATCCTCTTCAACTTCTCCAGCGACCTAAAATGTTCAACACCGGGCAGCTCCTCTAAGTCACGAGCCTTCAACTTCTCCAGCGACCTCTTTACGCTATTCAACATCCTACCGCCAGATGCCTTCAACTTCTCCAACGACTTCAAATGTTCAACACCCGGCGGCGCTTCTAATTCAAAGCATCCAGAAACGTCTAGTCCGCGAAGCCGTGTCAGCTGCTCGGACACCTGTATGCTCTTCAACTTCCCACAGTCAGATGCCTTCAACTCTTTCAACGAACTCAAATGTTCAACACCTGGCAGCGCTTCTAACTCAGAGTATCCCGAAACGTCTAGTTCTCGAAGCTCTCTGAGCTTTGGACATCTGTATGCTTTTCAACTTCCCACAGCCAGATGCCTTCAACTCTT
>JZKD02S1864917.1:591238-601792 GCA_000966675.3 Picea glauca | reverse complement strand
TAAAGTGGGTTAACAATAAGACTCAAAACCATTACAACAATATATTTCTTAAAAGCTCAATATACTAGCACAGCCGCTAACTTGTGGTTGGTGAACGTCGAAAGGTGGCTTATACGGCTGTTAAACTTTCGACTGGCAACCGCTGGTGATGCCAGCGCAGAAACGCGGTCATCTTAATACTTTAATATTTTTTAATGAGGTAGACGTGGCAATAAGTTAGTGAACACAGTAATTTTTAAACACGATTAGGTAAATGTAAAAAAGTAAACATATAAACGGATGTCTTTATAACAGCTCGGAAGTTAATGGATGAAATCATAGCCATTCATATATTGTGATGACTAAGAATATTCTAGGCATATTTAATCTCGTCCATAGAAAACGTATTAAGAACTAAAAACCTATTAAATGTGCCCATTGTCAATAAGTGTACGCCTTTCGGCGTAATTAATTGTAGGATCTTCCTAACCACTCAAAATAAACCCAATTCACTATATGAAATTATCATTCCTTTTATTAAAACAAATTCCTCCTTACCACACCACATAAACTCATACAAAGTTAATTGAACAAATGATCAAACATTAAAAGATTCTCTTCTACTAGTGTTCACACGTTATTAAAGATATGTTAATGTGGTATGTTCACACCGCTCCACGGACCAAGTCCGGGCTCCTCTGTCCTGACTCCAAGTGCACCAATCCCACATAGAATTCTCACAACCAACATGCCAACATGGGAAGAAGGAAGGGTTGCATAGAGAGAATGGATGGAAGGGAAAGTTGAGGATAAAACTCAGAGCAAGATGCAAAACTTGGGAAATGAGAGAGAGAGAGTGGATTTTGGCAAAGTTTTCTTATTCTCTTGTTCATATCTCTAAATGACTCCTCTAGACCTCTTTTTATATGAGAAAAAGATAGTTATTCGGTCTGGGCAAGGGCTACAGGGGGTAAAATGGTTAGGAAACCCTTCATAGCCCGTAAACTTTGCCGAAATATGTGCAATTTTATATTTTTTGCATTTTTTTAAAAGTAAATGCGGACTAACTAGCATGCAACACGCATATGTATGCGGGCGGACTAGCATACAACATGTGTATGTACGCAGGATGATAGTGCAACAAGATGCATACATCATCCAAAAAGTTGTTTTTTAGAAGGAAACCTCAGCAATATGCTTGACAAAGGATGCAAATGGATGGGTCAATGTCTTGGATGCATAGATATGGAATTTTTGAACTATAACAATAACCACTCCAATATTCAGATTCAATAATTTATGGCTCGATTTCGGGCAAATATTCCTAAAAAATATCCTCGAAAAAAAACAAAAAGGTAGAACAATTAGAGTATGCGTATAATTTTTAATTGGATAGAAATTATTATGTATTAATGGATAGAAAGTAGTAGTAATAAGGTACTTAAAAGTAACAGTTATTGATATTAAAGAGATGGCAATATAATTTTTAATTACAGAGAAATTATTATTTATTAGTGGATAAAAAGTAGTAATAATGAGGTACTAGGAAGTAGTTATGGGAATATAACTTTTAATTACAGAGAAATTATTATTTATTGGTAGGTAGAAAGTAGTAATAATGAGGTATTTGGAAGTAGTTGGTACATATATTATTAGGCTATTTGAGTGGGTTATTAAGGTAGAGTTTATTTTGAACATTATAATTTTAGTTTGGTAGAGTTTTCAATATTTTTGGGTTATTAATTGTTATTGTGGTTGATGATTCGGCCATTTGGAATATTTTGGGAGGATTTTATTATGCACCAAACACCCAAATAACATACAAATAGAAAGAGAAGTAATTCCATGCCATCAAAATGAGAGATGAATGAATGAGAAGCTTCTTTGAGGGGGGAACATCATTTTACAATATAACAAATGCACAAGATGAGATTCTCTATAAAACTAGTTTATGTTATTTGGTTTTTTGGTGTATAATATATCTCACAATTTTTTTCTTGAAAAAGAAATTTCGGAGTTCACTTTGATTTTATGGGAACTAACAAGTTGTGGAGTTCAATTTCATTGATGATGAGGATGATTATTATCCACTACCACAAACTTTACTCTATGAGATTGTTAATGTCGACAAATGTTGGCTATCAACCACATAGGTTCACCTGACAAAAGGACCTAATTAGAACAATTCATCACAATAGGTCTTACAATATTCTGAAATATTTTATTATGTTGTTTATTACCTTGGATCTTAGATTTATTATTCCTAGCATAGTGCTCAAATTTATGGAAACAACTGAACTTGAAATTAAAAAAACAAGAAAATGAACACACCATCCACACAAATGAACACACCATCCACACAAATGAACACAAAGGGACACTCACTATTGAATTGCATGGAACCCCTTCTCTCCCTAGTGGCCTAGTATTTAACATAACTTAACAACAATTTAGGGTTAGGGTTTTTGCATGCCTCAACCCTCAATTAGTGGTAGGGTTTTGAACCCTCTAGAATCTTCTTGAAAGTCCACATATGACTAGCCCCACATGTGTGAGTAATTGGGATTGATGCGGAATCCACTTGATGCCATGGTGCTCAATAGGGTAGGTCAACTTATGAGAGACATAACTTCCACATATGAATCCCATTTGAGGTGATTTTCGCATCGTTGGAAAGATTTCGATGTGTAGAACAAATTGAGAAAATGGGAGCTATGCTAGCAAAAGTTTGAACCCAAAAAATATTGTACGCCTCAAACTGGCTCTGGTATGTTCCAAACCCCAAATCACCAAACCGGGACCTACCCCTAAAATGGGCTTTACAAGCCAATTCCTCCAAATTTTCCACCCATAAATTATTAAGATAGATGACAAATTATATACAAATATATAATGATCCATTCTAGATCAAATTATATCTAGTGAACCTTTGCTATTCAATATGCCACTTGGGTCTCTAACTCAATCAATGCAATTGAATCGTTTGCATGTACAATAAGCCCTATGGGAACAATGCACTTTCTCAACATCTACACATGTATTCAATGTCATTGTGCTTGCTCTACTTCCAATTAGTTATGTTTATATGGCAATGTTTGAGCGAATGCCCAATGGTTGAATTCCTCTTACTTTGGGTTAAGGACTATTTAATGGAGGTTGTTTTGTTTCTAATACATTTTCAACGCTTCCATTCCAGTTACACAAATGAGGGGTTAGTTATGCATATTGTGCAATTAGCCAACATAATTGCAAATTGCTCTCTCTTTCAACTCAGAGAACTTAGTCTGCAATTTTCTTAATTGGGAAAATGAACCAATATACATAAGAATGACTACTTATTCTCAACCATGATCTCCCAATCACAAAGTTAAGTCCAATAATCCACTTATTATCAATGATCTAGCAACAAAGAGATACAATGCTTTAGTATGAACACTGAGTGAGGCACTTTGGCATGAAATACAACAATAAAGAACAACAACATTTCAGAGTGTATTGCTCTAGCTTAAATAAACCAATAAAAGAAATGTTTTCCATATTATCATCTTGCCCTAACTTAACAATGGGTTAACTCTATCTTTGACCATTCTAACACTTAGATATTTGCAATATTCATTCTTCACATTTACAAGGAAAGGGCCATTCCAATACCATCACAAGGGAGAACATACCATGGCCCCTTGTTCCATACCCACAACAATAAAGTATATCACTCCATATCAAGATGTCAATCCACTAACAATTATAACATGTTTGTAATTGCTTACGAATGGTTGTAGGGATTAATGGTGATTATAGGCTCTCTTGGCCACATGACCTCTTGAGGGAGATAAAATAATTCACTCCAGCGTATGTTATCCACCACTAGAATGAATTACCATAGAATTTATGATGTCTCCAAGCTTTGTGCTAGACATAGTCCAAGTTACTTATGCACACAAGTTTTAAGGGAACATTAATCGTTGGAATTGAAGGAATGGTTTGGGGGGTATGTGTATGACCTAATCCATGCATCCAATGGCCAATAAAGGGGATAAGAGGTAATCCTTATCTCATACCCCAATGGAAAATAAGGGGTTAAGAGGAAATCCAATGGTCAATAAGGGAATAAGAGGTAAGGCATGGTTAAAAATTATGCTTGAGGTTATCTTAATCAACGATTACTACCCCGTATCCCACACATAACATGTTCGTCTTATAAAATTGAGAAACTTATCTTTTTGGAATTGACCCACAAGTACCCATCAAAGCTCATCCTTATTTTGGATGTGAGATGTGTTAGCACTAGAAGTCACCTCCAGATTGTGTTGAAGGTAAGCCCAGTACCCATCAGTTTATATGTCACAAAGAATAAATTTAAAGGGGGTCGAATGGGTGCAGACTCAATATAATATCGTTCTAACTCATAAACCTGGACCAGCATGCACAAGCAGGTGAGGTCTTGATTAACTTCAGTCTGTAAGTTGTAGTAAGGGTGAGTATGAGGAAGAACTAGAGAGAAGAATGTAGAGGTCTATTATGGACATCGGGTCTTCAACCAGCCTAAGGAGGAACAACTCAGAAAACATGATCCTCTTGGATTCAAAGTTTCAGAAAAGGCGGAAGAACGTTACAACGGAACTGCAATCAAACCTACATTACAATACGACCATAACAATCCATGTGAATCTTTCAATCATGGACACTCCAACATTAGAGGGAAACAAGATGGAAAAGAAGTTGACTTAGATTAAACCAGAAGTCTCAAATCAAGTTACATAACCAGAGAACTAGAGCTTCATTAAAACTTTACAATGTGGGAGCCTAGCTCAACCATCGACCATTACAAAATATCAAAATGACTCATATATACTCAAAAAATATTTGCCACTACTAGCAGAGGCATGCTTAGACCACCGCGTTAACGTTTTCAGTCGACGCCTGCTCTGTCAGATTGTGCAGACCTCCTCATGTCAGATGCGAGCCAGGCGCAGTTATGTGCTTTTCAAGAAAATTTGTCCATAAGGAAGCTTCGGATTGGTAGTCTGCCTTTACGACTACTCTCTAGATGTTTTCCATTTATGTGGTGAGACGAGTTTTCAACCACCTCTCTCACTTTCATTAACGACCTGCATCGGGATTGAAACGTGACTTAATGCTAAAGGGGTGGCCACACGCTGCTCTCGGATAGGACGCCATATAAACACATGATTGTGGGGCCGCTCAAAGGTGGTTTGGGTTCACATCGCTTTTGAGCCCGCAATCCACCACCTTTTGCCACGTATCACTTTTTCCAAACCACGGTTTCAATTGCGGGACTGCTCAAGAAAATTATCGCTCGAGCACGTCGCGTCCCCACAATGGACTGTGGCTGTCGATCTTGTGATCTTGGGCGAGGATTTACGATTAGTGGCTCAAATCTTCCCTCTTCAGATCAATGGATCAGATCTTCCCTTTTCGAATCAACGATCGAGGTCTGCTTCGGGACTTCAGGCTTCAACCTTTCTCATGGCGCTATACTTCGTGCAATTTTGAAATCCTGAATACCTAGGAGTCGTTAATCTGGAATACTCCTGGAATATCCACCGCTGACAAAATTCAACCTGTCTGTTTGTATTTTAAGCCTGAAATGAGTTGTTCTGCATGCTGCACTCGGACGCTTCCTGTGTAGACCACGAACTTGGACGACCTGCTTCCCTTGACAACTATCTGTGATAACATTTGGCTCCACAGGGGATGGCATCCTCCCTGTGAGCTACCAAGAACAAGTAGTTCCAGTCACCTTCTGCATTGGGCTATGGAGTCATGCTCAAAAAACATCCTGCTGAGGATTAAAGGCTGACAAGCACACTATCCTAAAAATGAAATCAAAATACATGGGCTCTGAAGCATCTTATTTATATACAGTCCTAGACTAATTGATTTTTTACATAGTGCTAGATGAAAGAAAACTTCCACCATATCCATTCAAGTAACTTCCTAACTGGAATCTCCTTCACTATGTCCGTGATTAGTAATAGATGATACAACCATGACAGCAAGACAATTACATCCTTCAGCTTTCCTCCAGATGGCAATGGTGGTATAAGACTTGGAGGCTTCAAATCATGGAGGAAAAACAACTCCATGTATTCCCCTACAGGCTCATAGAATGAGTGAGAAAATTTAATGGGCTGGCGGCAGAAAACATGCTCTGTCCCATAGTTGTTCACACACGACTAAATGTCTCTGGCAAGCATAGGTGAGTGAACAGATGATGTAGGCTGACTGATCCCAGGTTATGTTTGCTCACTCACAGGCTCAGGGCGGGATATAAATTGCTCATTTGGCTCTCCCTCTTTTTTTCATGGCTCTCCCAAGGGTCAGAGTCATAATCATCATAAACAGGACCCATGGGAAAGCTCTGATCTTGGTCTTTGGTAGGCCCAGGATTTCCACACAATGTTTTCCTTCAATGTATAAAGAAAAAGGTTTTGTTGCATGCTCTTGGAAATCCTTCATATCCAGCTCAGAATCTGATTCATAACTGTCATACACGGGCTGGCTAGTACCAGGTGATATCTGCTCATTTACAGGTTCTGAATAGGAGATAAACTGCGCATTTGGATCCTCCTTTTCTCCTTCATGGCTCTCCCAAGGATCAGATTCAAAATCATAATAAACAGGAACCATGGGAGAGCTCTGCTCTTCGTTATCTTCGTTAGGATATTCATCGCAAGTTGTTTGTTCTAGGCCAGTATCCGAAATCACTTCTTCGTCATAAGTAGGGATGCCAAGAACATCTGTTTCAAGGACCGGAATATCCTCTACATCTTCATAAGAGCAGCAATCACAATCTGCCTCCAATTTCTCTATTTTTGCAGAAAGTGATTTTACCAGTCCCACCAGCTCACCCAAAGCATCTTCTTCATTCTCATAGTCTTCATCAGAATCTTCTATGTTTTGAACACAATCATTATATTCCTACAACATTTATGAGAAATAAACTCAGAGGAATAATTTTTTTGACAATGCCTATTGAAAGCTGCATGAAACTGCTCCAGGGAGGAGATGCTAGCAGGGGGTAAGGAGTGGTAGCACTTGTGATCATCTCCTGCTAACGAGATCATGAACATATTTAATAATACATTCTCATGATGTATTTCTCATTGATGCATGAGTTCATGAAACTCAAGGAGATGTTGAGCAGGGTTGTCCTCTTTACGCTCTCTAAATATGGGAAAATAATCACCCCATTCATTTGGAGTAGGAACAACATTAGGAAAACCAGGAACATAGGAGAAATTAAAAGGAGCATACCTCCAAGCCAAGATTCTTTCCATTTCGAACTAGTGGAGTCGCCAATCAATCCTTTAATCATGGAGTCACCAGGTGAATGATATGCATTTTGAATGTGTCTTGTCTTTGTTCAACATCAAATACCATATCTGATCGTTGTTAATCTCCCAGGGAAATTTCAAACTGAGAAAGCGGCTGCTAAAATCCTTCTCGAAAAAGTTCTCTGGGTCAGCTCGGGTGTGCTAGAGGCAGCCACAACCTAAATAGTGGAGTCGCCAGGTGCAAGCACAATCTTCAATGGTTCTGATATCTGATGCACCTTCAGAATCAGAAGCTCTTTGTCGTTCTATCCCAGGGAAATGTCTTCAATTCATTCCCCGACAACGACACCAGAAATGTTAGCACTAGAAGTCACCTCCAGATTGCGTTGAAGGTAAGCCCAGTACCCATCAGTTTATATGTCACAAAGAATAAATTTAAAGGGGGTCGAATGGGTGCAGACTCAAGATAATATCGTTTTAACTCATAAAACTGGACCAGCATGCACAAGCAGGTGAGGTCTTGATTAACTTCAGTCAGTAAGTTGTAGTAAGGGTGAGTAGGAGGAAGAACTAGAGAGAAGAATGTAGAGGCCTGCTATGGAAATTCGGTCTTCCAACAGCCTAAGGAGGAACAACTCAGAAAACAAGATCCTCTTGGATTCAAAGTTTCAGAAAAGGTTGAAGAACGTTACAACATAACTGCAATCGAACCTACATTACAATACAACCATAAAAATCCATGTGAATCTTTCAATCATGGAAACTCCAACATTAGAGGGAAACAAGATGGAAAAGAAGATGACTTAGATTAAACCAGAAGTCTCAAATCAAGTTACATAACCAGAGAACTAGAGCTTCATTAAAACTTTACAATGCGGGAGACTAGCTCAACCATCGACCATTACAAAATATCAAAATGACTCCTATATACTCAAAAAATATTCGCCACTACCAGCAGAGGCGTGCTCAGACCACAACATTAACGTTTTCAGTCGGCGCCTACTCTGTCAGATTGTGCAGGCCTCCTCATGTCAGATGCGAGCCAGGTGCAGTTATGTGCTTTGCAGGAAAATTTGTCCATAAGGAAGCTTCGGATTGGCAGTCTGCCTTTATGACCACTCTCTGCATGTTTTCCATTTATGTGGTGAGACGAGTTTTCAACCACCTCTCTCACTTTTATTAACGACCTTCATCGGGATTGAAACGCGACTTAATGCCAAGGGGGCAGCCACACGCTGCTCTCAAATAGGACGCCATATAAATGCGTGATTGTGGGGCCGCTCAAAGGTGGTTTGGGTTCACACCGCTTTTGAGCCCGCAATCCACCACCTTTTTCCACATATTACTTTTTCCAAACCACAGTTTCAATTGCGGGAACGCTCAAGAAAGTAATCGCCCAAGCACGTCGACTCCCTGCAATGGACTATGGTCGTCGATCTTGTGATCTTGGGAGAGTATCTATGATTAGAGGCTAAAATATGCCCTCTTCAGACCAATGGATCATATCTTCCCTTTTCGAATCGATGGCAGAGGTCTGCTTCAGGACTTCAGGCTTCAGCCTTTCTCATGGCGCTATACTTCATGCAATTTTGAAATCTCGAATACCCGGGGGCCGTTAATCTGGAATGCTCCTGGAATCTCCACCGTTGACAAAATTCAACCTGTCTGTTTGTATTTTAAGCTTGAAATGAGTTGTTTTGCATGCTGCACTCGGATGCTTCCTGTGCAGACCACGAACTTGGATGACCTGCTTCCCTTGAAAACTATATTTGATAACAAGATGGGTAGTGGCAACATGACATTTTGTAATTGGAACAAGTCAACACAATTGCTTATACTACCTTCTAAGTTAGAGCAATGAGTGAAGTACTTGTTAATGTAGGTGAAGGCTCACCATCTACTATTTCTTCTTTATAACTTCAAAGTTGATGACAACAGAAAATTAGTAGTATCATAATTATATGGTGCATGCAATAATACTAGCAAACCCTGGAACAACTCTTTTTGGCAATAAATTATATAGTTGTTGCTACCACGGTCCATTGCTTGCCGATCCAATTTGTCCACCAGCCAAACACAAGTCCCTCAGCTCGGCCCCACTTCTTTTAAAGAAATCGTTGCTAACGCAAGTGTCTTAGATAGATCAAGAGGATTAGGAGAAATTTGGTTGAAGGTCCCATACGCTAAAAAAAGTTCTTAGGCTCATTCTTCGATGGATGTTAATTAGTTAATTAATGCATATTTCTTGGTCTTACTCAGTCCCGATTCGTCATTCACTAGTTGCAGCAGTTGGCGAAACACTCTGTAAGCACCAAGATATAAGTAACATGACAGAATATTAATTACGACAGTCGGCAACACACTCTGTAACCACCAAGATATTATCAATAGGACCGAATATTAATTTTGTCATTAATTGTAAACCTCGAACCAAGTGAAGGTTGTAATAAGGCATGAAACTTATTGGCCAATTAAATATTAGAAAATTGTGCTTTTTATTATATCAAAAAATACAATTTTCCACTTCCTATGTTCAACATTAGATTATGCATATCAGACCTTAATAAGGTAAGAGTTTACTTTGATTTCTTTAAAATTGTATTTCTATGCTCAAAAAGCATTGAGAGAGTGTTCCAAGATCACCATAGTTTTGATGACTTGGGAGGTTAGGAAGGTCTGTATTATGGCAAATATTTTTATATTGGGATCTAATTTGGGAATAGGCAGGGAAATCTAAGAGGAAATGTTTTTCATCTTCAACCCTCTTAGTGTCACAAATATGGCATATTCTTTCATCCCACGGTGTTTTGGGAATTGTCCAATGCTCAGTTTCACTATGTAGCTCGTGAGAGTTTGTTTTTATTTTAGCAATGTTGATTTTCTTCTTTGCACTTGTCAAAACTGAGAGGTGCTTTCGATCTTCTAAGTTAGGGTTGACCACCTCATTGTAGTATCTTAATTTCCTTTTGTCCTCTAATTCTTTATCACACCACATATTCTCCTTAAATTTATAAGTAATAATATTTGTAATATTATTAGTATTTTTCATCATGGCTTCTTGTATTCCCCAATGATTTAGCCAAGATTTGACATCTTTATGCCATCCCCGTTTGAGCCGCTGGTGGTTTTGGCTAGAGTTTGAAGTAATTTTGGGGAGCCTCTTTGATCTAAAAATGAAGAAGACTTGTATACTTGAAATTATTTGCAAGATTTAATTCATGTGTTAAAATGAAAATGGATCAACTTTGCAACACAAATTTTATATAAATTACTCATT
>JZKD02S1864917.1:546494-561726 GCA_000966675.3 Picea glauca | reverse complement strand
ATATTAAATTGGTTAAATTTTAAAAGAATGGTTGGAATTGGAGATACTAGTAGTTGAGATTGCATAATTTAAGTGCAAGAATTCATTTATGCATTCAAAAACTTAATTTAACTAAAATTTATATAGTCAAATTCACATGATGATTGTTAAAAAAGTCCAAATGGTATGGGATGATTCAAATCAAATATCAATGAGTAGTTAAAGTGAAACTAATCTCTTCAAAAGTTTATTGGTAACAAAGAAGTCACAAGTTTAGCAATAAATCCATTTTTTTATTTACTAAATATTCCAAAGTACAAGGAAAATGGCTAAATTTCTTATAAAAAATGATGAAATTAGAGCCAACAACAAATACACACACTCACATTATACATGTTAGGTAAAAAAATAGGAGATTGTTGAACACACAATTATTGAGCGATTTCTCCTCTATGCCTTTTGAAATTTCCCAACAAACTAGAGATCTCTCACTCCATGTATGACTTGCAACTCACACCACATACAAATATTGAAAACTACTACGCTAACAACACAATACATAATACAAATTGGAGTGGACGCATAGAGGAAAACAAGGGAAGCAAAAATAGAGAAAACATAATTATATTCAATTGCAATTGCTCATTACACAATTACACACGGCCCTTGTTGATGGAAAAATGATTTACAAATTTACATATTTATAGCTTAATTCTAGGCATCTTGTTACAAAATGTTTATCCTGTAGACAAATGAAACTTCCCTTGGATTACTAGACCCCTATACCAAGACAGAAACAATACAAGTGCACACTAACATCCCTTTAAACTTATCTTAACCAATGAGAATGAGAAGGAGATAAAGGATATGATGAACCTTTTCCGAAGTTTGTCCTCACTGCTTCCAATTCTCGGACTTGATCTCCAAGCTCCCTGGCACAAATTGAGATCTACAATGGACAACAAAGGAAAACAACTATCTCATACTCTACAAGATTATATAAGACAAGTCTATCTACGAAGATTAGAGCAACAATAGACAAGCAAATGTAACAAGACATAAACTTGAAGGAAATAGGCCAAGTATATATTAATTGGAAAGCCAAAAATATATACTTACAGAAGCTGCAAACAATCATCAAAAGCTACAGTAGGAGAACCTGACATAAGCTGCAAACAATCATCAATCAATATATAAGTATGTTCCATTTCTGAGGCATGCATACATATGCTCGAAATACGAGATGACTCAAAGCACGGTCGCTGACCAATACACTGCAGATCCATGAAAATACTGACTAAGGATATGGCCACGAGAGATGCAATGTGGATCCATATCTCCATGAAATGAACTGATTGCAGCCACAAAAAATACACAGTGGAGCTACGAGATGACAAAACATAGCCATGGATCAATACAATGTGGATCTATGTGACAATATATATATCCGTAAGATTGCCAAGATGGTTATTATACTGAAATATTTTACATGCTCAAATGATCTCCATCGCAGCATGGGTAAAGCACATAACAGAGTGAGTGCCCAACCCAGGGTTTTCGTCCCGATCCCGATGCGGTACGAATCTAGCCATGTGAATAGATGATTTGATGTCGAACATGGTATAAACCACTTGATTACCGGTTATTGAGGTATACCATTAACAAGTGCAAGGGAAATCACCAATGATGACAATGAATCCCAAGGTACCCTAGTGCATTCCAGCGAATGCGAATAAATCAGCTGAGGTCGAAAATTCATGGAATCATTCGATCAAAGGTCAATGATGTAAACCTATTGTTGGAAGAGAGGAGGCCTACCATTGAGGCATACAGGTCCCAAGTTACTAACTGGTTTCTAAGTCTAATTCCCAGATAATGTGTTGAAGTCGACAGGAACAAAATCGTTGAAGGAGGGCCATGATGTATCCTCCATCCCCCATCATCGACACGAAACTAACACATGAAAGTGATGTGAGATGGTGGATCGAATGAGTATCAACTGAAACAAGAAACATAATTTGGTAATACTGTAGATGGATGGTTTGAAGTAAAACTCCCCTTGAACATGATGAAGCACGACAACTGACTTGGCAGCATTGAATCGACGAGTACCAAGAACATAATGTGGCGGAAAATAAGAGTACTCTTTGACTGGAACAAAAAAGTATAGCGACACATGGAATTGGTATGACTCAAAGACAACTAGATTACCCAATTGTAAGACAAGATGTAAACAGGTGCCATGTTCAAGGAAAACAATAGGTGCCATAAAGAATTCCAAAAAACTTGATCCACTTCCTTTAATTGCCCCCCCCCATCATGATAGATGAGTACCTCTTTATTTTTTAACGATCTTGAGGAGGATAACAAATGCTCAGTATAACTCATCTTCGGTAAGTTCCTCTTCACATGTTAACGAACTTGAAAAAGTAAGGGTTCGGTCCCATGTGGGTCCTGGAGATTGGACTCACATAGGTCCTTCGATGCATAGTTTTAAGAGCCCAAAGAAGGTAAACTCGGTGGTTTTTAACGTTTAGAGAGTTTGAAAAGAACTTAAAAGGACTCCATGGATGACTTTTTCATAAATTTAGTCTCCCAAGCTCGAAAAAAGTGTAAAACAATACAGGGGAGAACTCTTCTAATCATGCTTGATTAGAGTAGTCCTTTTTCGTAATTAGTCCCGTGAGACCGAAAAAGAGATAAACTACCACTTGAAAGACGCCCTTTCAAACCTTTTAATGAGTGTGAAAGGAAGCAAGCTCACTCTACAATATTTTCATGTTTAGGGAGTCTGAAAAGAGCTTAAAGGAAACTCCAAAGAGTTCCTTTTTCACATAGCTTTTACGAGTCTGAAAAAGAGATACAAGTATATTCGATAACCTATTCTCATGTATTAACGAGCACGAGAAATAACAAATACTAAGCTAACCTATTCTCATGTATTTATGAGCACGAGAAAGAACACATACTTAGCTCGTTACTTCCCAATGTAATGTCCAAAGGTTTCGAATGAGACCCATGGATAGTTGGTACTTTTCCCCTAGCTGCGTGATGGAATCTAGTGGCTTCGCTCTAACATGATGTCTAGATGTTGGCTACCTGCCCCCCCAAGGCTTCGTTTCATCTACCAACTCTTCTCTTATCACCAATTTCTATACCCAATAGACTCCTAGTTACTAATAGGAAAATGTTCACCAGAGGAAGAAAGAGAATCAACTGACATAGGCAGATGAAATTAAGGTGAAGTTACAATATCTAGTGAAAGACTCAACTCAACATTTACGAGATCTGGAGAAAGACTCAACTCAATATTTATGAGATCTAGCAAAATACTCGAATAAAAATTTATGAGATCTAGCGAAAGACTCGACTCAATATTTACGAGATCTAGCAAAAGAATCGACTCAACGAGAGAGGCGACTGTTTAATTTTTTAACAAGATTGACACAGAAAAAGAACTTTTCTCATGACCTCTGGGTTTGATTCCCATACCTCTGTTTCATTTTTTAACGAGTTTGTTACATAGAAGAAAACTATGCTCGCAAGGTAGGTTTCATTTTTACACAAGCTTGAAACTAGAAACTATGCTTGAGGCCCTCTGTTTCATTTTTTAATGAGCTTGACACAGAAACATGAACTCTGCTCGAACTTGGTTTCATTTTTTTAACGAGCTTGAAATCAGTAAATAAGCCATGCTCAAATCTGGTTTCATTTTTTAATGAGCTTGAAATCAACAAAGAAACTATGCTTAAAGACCTCTACTTGATCATGGCTTCCAAGAGGACAATGCTATGGAAAGAATACATGTCAAGGGACAAACCTCAATCATGGATTCCAAGAGATCTTCGCTAGATGGAAAAATCACACTTTGGAAGGAATACATGTCGAGGGTCGTGATAGGGATAGGGAGATCATGCTCTAATATCCTTATCGAAGAGATCACCATGTCAACTATTGGATCTAGATCAAAAGAAGGGAGATATTCTTTCTCATTCAGAGTTGAATGCATGGGACAGGTTGTCACATAATTGACCTGCGGTGGGACGAATGCCACTGGCATGTAAGGAACGTTTAGGGAATTCATATGGTGGACCATTGTATGAGGGCCAATGAACAAAATCTAGTCTATGGTCACTATGTTTCCATTGTGAGGGAAACATATAATTTGAAATACTATGGATACAAGAGCCTTCATAGCATAAACATAGTCTCGCCTGAGGAGAAAATTAAAATCCAAGGGGTCGTGGACTACCATCAAATCAATATAGGCATTTTTCCCTCCTAAAGTAACATGAAATTGACAAAGGACCCCTAAAGGTTGACTAGCCCTTCTGTTAAAAGACAACATATTCTGAGTCATCGACACAAGCTGAGGAGAACCTAAAGCTTGCCAAGCAATGGAGGATAAAATACTAATTGATGCACCTTCATCAACAATAGTTTGAGGAATGTATCGACCACAAACCTGAACAATGATTTGGAAAGGTATATAATAAGGAAGACGAGGTTCTGGTAGTGCACCCCAATCGAAAATAATTGCTTCATTACTCAGAGGGGGTTCCATTGGAATGGGTGTAGTGCACCCTTGTTTAGAAGAATCCATAGAAACAAGAAATACCCGAGTGACATCCTAACTCTTCCTAGGAGGAGTGGGATCGACCAAGGGTGGTATTGGATCGACCACTTTAACTTCAATCTCCAAGGGGAGAGTGGGATCGATCGAAGGTGAAATTAGATAGATCACTTAATGATGGAACTGGATGGATAAGCTAATCAACCATATTGACCAATGATGGAACTAGATTGACCACTTCATCAACCAATGGTGGGTTGGGAGATGGAAGTTGTTGCTGGACATCAACAATATTTTCCAACAGATATGAAGCCTCATCCATTTGAGGGCATAGGTAACTGCAGTGAATTTCCTTACATAACAAGCAAGGAAATTTGACTTTACCCTTCTTACTTCCAACCTGATTATCACTAGTTGATGGTTTGTCACCATCATGACTTGCAGCAACTGACGACACAGGTTGAGAACCTTGAGACCACACTTATACAACCTTGGGAATACCACGGAAGTCCTTAAGAAGGTGGTCACCCTTACAAATCCTGCAAGGGAATTTGGGCTTGCGATGTGTCTTGGTAGACTTTTTGACATTATAAACACTCCCAACATGATGAATAGTAGCTTGTTGAATTCCCCCCCTAACTTATTTTTCTTCTTCTTATCCACCTGGTTACTAGCTACAGAGATTTCACTAAGAGAATAGGAAGAAAGGGAAGAAGATCCTATGGGTAAAGAAGGAAGAGGATCAACATCAGGTTGATGGTCCTGGGGTGGAATACTTACAGATGAAGCATTAGGAGCATTTACGTTCACCAGAGTGGAAAATAACCAGAACGATAACCCAATAACGAGTCTGGGAAGAGTCAAAGTAGCGATATAAGGAGGATGAATGTGTCCCACAGAAGGAGAAACAAACAATATCATGGGAAAAGGGGTTCCTTCATTGGTAGTTCCAGGAACTAACGCCATAGACACAGACTCAACCCTAGGGGATTTTTTAGGGAAAACAGACAACACACACTAAAAAATCTAGGTAGCAAACAAAACAAACAACCTATTCATAGTGAACACACTAGTTGGTGATGAAATCCAATGTCGCAACATCAATATGAAAAAGGTGTTGAGATAGAGTAGGTGGATCAGTTATGTTGGTGACTTGCTTAATGGACTTACACTTTGGTGCAAGTTCCCTCATGGTTTATCCATGGGTTACCCTCCAAGGAGCCCAAGTGAGTTTGACCAACGTCTAACCCAGATACAACAAAGACTCCCCTTTAGCATCACCTTTCATATGCACCCTAAAGATAAAGGACACTAAGGTTACCAACTTGCAATCAGCCTCCGGGTAGGTATAGTCGATAGTCAGGATCGAATGTATGGGAAGGATATCAAGTCCGAAATTCTTCTAGAGGACTGAAGATAAGAGGACCGGTAAACTCCAGAGGACCTTGAACATATTCAAGATTCACGAAGCACCAACACCTAATGAAACCAGTGACACTTCAATAAGAACCCCTAGTATATGATCTTTCCACAACGTTTGGTTAAGCTTCGTAGGCGTAATCTTCGTTTCTCTCTCACGCGTGACCTCGTGTTTAACCCGTGTGAGAGGGTGGTCCTAGATATGCTTATACAAAAATTGGATTTTCTCTCCCTATCACAATATTATGTGTTTTTTTATGGATTTGGAAAGTTATTCTAAACACCTATTCCAAATCCCTACACTTAAGCTAATGTAGGTTTGCAGAGCCCTAGAAAGAAAAATTTCTAGATGGATTTTAATTAGCGCTTTGATTTTTAGGTTGTTGTTTACTCAAGAGTATGGAAGTGAAACTGATGATATTCATGATTTCGATTCCAAAAGAGTGCAATAGAATGAGATGAAAATATTTATGTTTGATGAACTCTATCTATGGAAAGGAGAAGAGTCTTTTTCCATTCCCAAATGCATAAACCCAATGCAGTTTTTCTAATGAAAACTATGAACATGTACCACCCAAAACTTTGAATGCAATCGATTTCTATTCGTTTTATTATAAATGCAATGAACCTAAATCAAATGCAAGTTATTTCTACTTGCTTACTTTCAATGCAATAACCCAATGTAGATACAAAGGAATATGAATGAAAAAGATCGAACAAGAAATGCACTCAAAACTGACGAGAACTGAGAGAGACTAAGTATGAAATAACTTGCTCAATCAAGAACTCAAAAAGTTGACAAGAAAGAACAATGTTAGAATGCCTCCAACAAGAACCTAAAAAATGAAAAAGAGAAAGAGGAAATCACACAACAATCCTTAAAGATGAGCAACAAGAAACAAGTATTCAAGACTGGGTTGTGGTAAACAAGATAGTCTCAATCATTCAAAAGAGTGAGATGTTCCAAGGAAGATTGAAAAGAAACTCATGACCAATCAAACCTTTACAAAATTCTTCCAATCAATCAGATAATTGAAAACATCACGAGACAAGGACCAAACTAGTGAAAAGCAAGGTTGTTGATTACTACTAATTCCTTTCTGTGGGTTGTCTAAGTTATTGACCCAGAGTTCATTTCATTCGGGGTTCCAACAAAGCGTCTAAACCTATCGACACTCCTGGTAAACCAGAAGGCAACACATCACCCGGAAGGTACTGCACAGTCTCACCCGAGATAGCTTTAAATGGGTGGCTGCAAGACTCAGGTGTTTACAGCCTAGGACAGAGTAGGGGATAAAGGGTTTCTTTATTAAGGCTCTGTACCAAGAGATGTTACTGTAATCTACTTATTCCTTGAAATCACATATGTATATTTCACAGTTTAATTCCAGCAAAGCATAAACAGATTCATAACAATGTATTAAATCATTCATCAAACTTAACCATTAGTTGCTGAAAGAAAGTAAATGCATTCATACATTCAACATATTACACACGTATTACTGTGGTTCACCCCCTCCTGGGCTATGTCCACAAAGATTTGTCTCTTGGCTCTTTTATTATGATAGTTCTGCAATTCCGGCACCGTGTGCTTACAATTCTCCACAAAACTGGGTAAGATCCATGTGAGGCAAACTAGATCGCACCAGGATCTCCATCCTGCGGTCTAATCCTCGGATCTACCTTCCCTCGTATCTCCTTTGCTCAACAGCTTACAAAATCGGTTCATACAACTAAAAACCCATTACATACCGTCTATGCTTATAATCAAAACAACAATAACCATAATCAAATCCAACAATCACCAACAATAACGAACCCTATATGATACTTTCACATCTATATTTATACATTTCGGGCTCTTCATCCATTTACAGAGTATTACCAAAACCCTAAACCTTCTTACGCTAGGTATTTCTACCATACGCGTGTTGTTCTTCCTCCAGCTGTCATTTTCCTTTGTGCACACTTTCTTGCATGCGTGCGTGCTGATCTTTTGCCAGTTGTTACTTCAGTTTTCTGTACGATTTCTTTCCCATGATCGTTCTTCTTTCCACTTCATCCTTGTGCCAACAAGCCCCCAACACTGACATGTGACTCTTCCCGAGTCACCTAATTGCTCTGTGATTCCTTGATCTCCCTGGTGATTGTCTGGAACTTTTACTGCAATTTTATTGCTTGTGTCAGTACCTGTGTGGTTTTCTCCTTGATGGTGTCGACTGTTTGCGTTGCCACTTCCTCGCTCATCAGTCCTGTGCATTCTAGTTGAGTCCGTGTTGTCTTGGTTCTGGCTTCTTCTGCCTGCGCAAGTACTTCTGCTACTCGTTCCTGCAATAGTTCTATTTGAGCTTGACGCTCCTGTTTCTGTGTTTGCGCAGTAATAAGTTCTTCCTGTATCTTCTTCAATTCTTGCGTTCCCTTTACCCATTTTGGAATTGGTATTTCCTTTTGTCATTGCTTGAGTTCTTGGATCGTTGCATTGATCATATCCTCCTCCTTGTCCCAGTGTTGGACCTGTGTATCCTCTTCCATCTTTGTCCAAAGTTGCGCTGCTTTATCCAACAAGTCGGTTGTCGTGCTAACCTATTTTTCTAGCTCCTGCAGTTGTATTGTTGCTTCCTGCTTCCTTTTCTCCTTCACTGCTAGTGGAGTTGTTGGTCTAATTTGTCCGCGGAGAGTCTCGATATCCTTCTGATACTGATCAATTTCCTGTGCAATCTGGTCAATATTTTCTTCGTATGGGAGTTCATTTCCTTGCGCAGTGGTTGGTAGTTTCCCAAAAATTTCTTCCACTCTGCGTTCCATCTCATTTCTGCATTCATTTTCCTCCTGAGTTTCAGATTTGTCCTGTGCACAAACTATTTCCAGCGTTTCCCGCTTCTTGGTTTCTTGTTGTAGCTCGAATAAGTTATTATGTGCTTGAGACTGCATCTCGTGGTCAATGCTAACCTGCAATTGGTATAATGCCCTTGATGGAATCCATTTTAAGACCAATTGGATTTGATCCAAATCCTTCAGTGGTGTCTGTCCCACAATTTCATCCATTCGTAGCATGCTAGGCTTTATGTAGACTGTGGAATGTGGCTTCGAAAGAACTGGGTTGCATTCTTCTACCTCCATCCTTGATGTGGTCTATGTGATCGATGAATCTATGCCTCTATTGCTACTCATGATCTGGGCTTCCCCGAATTTCTTAAGGAGTTGTCCCATTTATGTCAGTTCCTTCTGCAGTTTATCCCTATGGTGCGCTGCATGATCGAAATCCTCTGTGAGGCAGTCCTAGACCATTCTGGAAATCATCTCACCATCATCCTCCGTGATTGTGTATTCTGGTGGTGGTCGTTTTGCCTTCGTTTTATTGCACGCACCTGCGTCCTATATCGTTGGTCTCTTAGTTCCCCCTGGTTCCTATGTGATGGGGTTCGATGTGGTTTCCTATGCTCCCTCGGCCGGTTTCCACTGTCCATGGGTCGACTAAGTGGTTTATGTCCTCCCCTTCTGGGTTCCTGGCTACTCTGAGGCGTCCTCTGCCTGAGTTGACTTGGTTTGGCCCGTTCTTGGTCTCTTGGATATTGGGATTTTTGGAGGCTATGTTTCCACCTACGAAGCCCCTCCTTCTGCTGTTTGTCTCGGTAATTCTCTGGGTATGGTTGAAATCCTCCATTCATCATGCCATTCATTGATGATCATGGTGATATTACCCTCAGTGACACAGTAGCACAATTGTATCCACTGTTTATCTAGGTACTGCCTTGGTTGTATCTACATTGCTTGTCGCCTAGCAAAGAAATTGGCGATGTCCTCGTATTGTGCGACAACCTCTGGTGTTATTATTCATGCTCGGATGATGGATTCCTGCATCTCTTGTAGGTAAGCTTCGAATACGATTCCATTCTCCCTCTTATTCTTGTCTAGTGGTGTGGATTTCAGGACGTGAAATCTTGCTCCTCTTGGCTGTGGTGTGGTGCAAAAGATGACGTGTTCTGGTTCTCGCCATCCCATGAAAGCTATGAGAGTGATCAGCCATGAGTAGTGAAATTCCGTACCTGCGTCCTACATGTCTTTGCAGTCTACTTGGAACAAGTTTGACAGGTATGGCACCCAGCTCATGAAGGTGCCTTCTGTGCATTGAGCTGCAACAACGATGACTCCTGCCAGTACTTCGTCTTTGTGGAATTTTCTTAACAGTTTGTAGGATAAGATCTTTGCACCCAATTGTGTAGAGGCATCGTTAATTTTCTTGATTATAATTCCTCTTGTTCCCCTGTCGGTGCCATATTTCTTCTTCATCTCTTCTACCAATGTTTTCTCCTTAGACTTATCGTCCAGAATCAACGTGGGATCCATACCCCGGGTGGGTAGTCCTGTTATCTGCGCAATAAGTTCAACAGTTATGGGGACGGGTTTGTCCAGCCATACACCCCCTCCATGCGTAACTTCTAACAACTGCTTGACGCATGTCATCGCATATTGGCCTCTGCCAAAGTGTGGTATCTTCAGCAATCCTAGAATTTTCGTTCTGTCCAGTCCAGTTGCCCACTGGTGTAGCTTAGCTATGGTTCCTTCGAGAGGGTTCACAACTATTGTTTGCATAAATACCTGTGGTGCAAGTTTTGGATATTTGGTTTCATCTGCTACGTCGTGGTTGGAATATTTGAGCTTCCCGACATGACCCAATAGTTGCAGGTCCACCTATACTCCCCTGGTATGCGAGGTAGCACAATCTCTGCGGTCGATTTATTTTGAGGTGAGCTTGGTATCTGAACTCGTTCCTCCTGTTGTGTTGGCTGGCTCAAAGTTCCAACAGCTTCTGGTTTCTCCTTCGCCATCCATTATGCCCAAGCCATGCCCATTTCATCAGTCGGTTCGGTCGAAAAAGAAAAATCTGGGATGGGTATTTGTGGAACGTCTGGTTGCACTTATGCTCCTAGCTGCTGTGCTGTTCTGTTTACTTCCATGGCTTCTTTGGTATGTTCCAGTTGTACTTCCTGGTGGGTTTATTCTTCCTTGTTCTAAGGCTCTTTCACCACTACTTCCATGTCCTGTTCCATGGCCTTTGTTTGTGGTTGCAGAATCTCCTCTAGTATTGGTATGGATTCTACCAGGATTTCCTCTAGCGATGGGATTATGTCAATATCAAGGATATCTGGTGGTTGTTGCTCATTTTCTTCTCGTGGTCCTCGTGACCTAGTCTGAACCTTAGTTGGTATGGATTTCTGGCTTGGTTTTGCGAGCTTCGGTGGTGCCATAATGGCATCTGTTGAACGTTTGCTGAGTTCAAATGGCTTTGATAAGATCTGCGATCTCGTTCTGTGCATTCTAGCTGCTATTTCTCTCTCTCTATTATCCTTTCACGAATAGACTAACTTCTTCTGTGCTCGTGTGTTGTATCGACTTTCCATGAAGATTGTTGAGGACGCTTCCTTCCCTATGCAATTAATGCACCATAAGTGTGGGTTCAATGCATCCGTTGCAGTTTCGTACTTGCCATTACACCTACTCTGCCATCTCCAGTTGCTGCATTAAATGTGGTATCCCATCCATCCTTGCCTTGCTTTAACTCTTCCTTGTGTTGTCCTGTCAGCGTGCTTTTGCCGACTTTTCTTTTCCCGCTTGTTTCCTTTTTCAAAATGGCCATTATATTTTCCCTCGCTACCTTCGTATTTTGTATGCAGCTTGTCCATCATGCTGCACACTGTTTTAGGCTGTTTTCTGTTTTTTTTTTAACTGTGCTATGGGTGGTCGACTATCCTTGTACAACTTTAGCTGAATCCCATTTATCATTCCTCTGAGGTCTGTGCCTGCTAGATCTCTTAACTATAAAACTCCTCCATCTGTGACAACTTTTATCTCGTCCGGTCCTAGCCAATGCATCCTCAGCTTTCTTGGGTGCTGTAATGATTTACTGTCGTAGAGAAATACTAGATCTCCTTCCTTGAACGTCTTCCTCTTGATGTGGTGGTTGTGCCAAGCTTTGTCTCTTTATTTCTGTACTTGTTGATGGAATCCTGCCAAGATTCGATCTTCCTCCATCGACAGTAACTGATTCAGTCTTTCCTGTACTACGCCTCGTTTGGTCATTTGTGTGATAGCTGCTACACGTAGGCTAGGTATTAGAAATTCTAATGGCATTACTGCTTCTTGACCATAGACTAGTTTGAATGGTGTGTGGCTTGTCAACTTTTTGCATGTGGTTATATACACCCATAACACTGCTGATACCTTGAGGTCCCGATCGTCCCTATTGACGTTACATATCTTTGTCAAGGTGTTCTCTAGAATTTTGTTGAATGCTTCTACCGTGCCATTTTCCTGTGGGTGATACGGTGTGATTTTTTTGTGATGAACTTCAAACTCTTCGAGCATCGCTCGGATGGTGCTGTTTATGAAGTGTGTTCCTTGGTCGCTCATTAAAATTCTTGGGCACTCGAATCTAGTAATTACCTGCTCAAATAGAAAATGGGCAGCTGTCTCTGCGCTGTAATATTTTACTGGTGCGGCTTCCGCCCATCTTGTTAAGTATTCCATCGCAGTGATGATATATCTCGCCCCTGTTCTCTTAGCTGGTGGGTGAATTGGTCCCACAAAGTGTATTTCCCATTTGTTGAGTTCCTGTAGTGTCACTTGCGGTTGTAGTGACATCTCGTCCCTTCTGTTGGGTTTGCCTACCCTTTGACAGACATTGCATTGCTAATAGTACTCTTTCGAGTCTTTGTGGATCGTTGGCCACGATAATCCTGCATGTAGTACCTTCTGTGCGGTATCTTTTCCTGTATAATGCCCTCATTCTATTCCCTAGTGGGATTCTGCTAAAATTCTTGGTCGTTCGTGGTATAGTACGTATCTTTGTAAGATGCTATATGCGCCCATCTTGTATAGATGTCGTGCGATCAAATGATAGTCGGCTGTGTGGACTACCATGTTCTTCTTGTGCGCAATGGTATATTCTTGTGGCGCAGTACCTGTGCTCAAGTACTGGATGATCTCTGCGAAGTAATCGTCAACAATCTATACTGAGAATAGATGTGCATATGGAAAGTTATCTTCTAAGTTCGTTGGTTCCTCTCCATTTGTGACCCTAGATAGGTGGTCAGGCTCTGCATTCAGTTTTCTTGGTTTGACTATTACCTTGAAGTCAAATTCTTGGAATAGTAGTAACCATCGACAGATTCTCCCCCCCAACACTAGCTTGTTGACTAGGTATTTTAGGGCTGAGTGATCTGTAAACATCTTAAAGTGTTTTCCCAATAGGTAATGTCTGTATTTTTGTAGTGCATAAACCATAGCTAGGCCTTCTCTTTATATCGTGTTATAATTCTGTTCCGAGTCTGATAGTTTTCTTCTTGCGAATGCTATCGGGTGATCCAAGTCCCTTGCTCCTGGTTGCGCTAAGATAGATCCAAGTGCTATCGATGATGCATCTACATGGAATGTCTTTTCCCAATCTGGGAATACCAATATTGGTGTGATGACCATCTTTTCCTTCAGGGTATCCAGACCGTGTTGACACTCGTTGTTCCATTGATACTTGGTATCCTTCCTTAACAGTTTTTCCATTGGCACTATAATCTGCGCGTAGCCTTTGATGAATTTCCTGTAATATCCCGTATGTCCTAACGTGGCTCTTAGTTGGTGGACTGTTTTTGGTGCTGGTAGGTTAACAATGACTGCGATTTTGGCCGGATCCACTAGCAAACCCTGTTTTCATACTATGTGTCCCAATAGTATCCCAAATGGTGTTCCAAATATGCATTTCTTGATATTCAGTGATATCTGGCACTGTCTGCATCATTCTAACATTAGTCGTAAAACTTCCACATGGTTTTTCAATAGGCTATAAGCTGTCCAATCATCCAGGTATACTTCGAGAAATTGGTGGATGAATTCCTTAAATGCTGCGATGACAACTCTAGAAAATATCGTAGGTGCATTCTTCAGTCCGAATGACATGACTGTATACTGATAAGATCCTCATTCTGTCGCGAACGTGGTCTGGTGTCTATCCTCCTGTGCTATCTTAATTTGATGATATCCTGAGAATCCATCTATGAATGAGTAGGCTTCGTGGCCTCCTACGTTCTCGAGTACTTCATCTGTGAATGGTGTGGGGAGTGGGTCGTGTAGGCATGCATCATTCAAATTCCTCAAGTCGATGCATATCCTGATCCCTCTTCCCTGTTTCTTGTCCTGTACTACCATTGGTCTTATCCATTCTGATTCTTCGACTGGTTCGATGATGCTGATCTCGAGCATCTTGTCGATATCATCTTTAACTTTCTGTTTGTAGATGGGGTTCAGTCTGTATGGTCATTGTTTAATGGGTCTCGCATTAGATCTGGTTGGTATCTTCATTTCTCCTAGTTCTCCAGCTATTCCTTTCATCTCTGTAAAGGTTGTAGGAAAAATGTCATTGTATTCGCGCAACAATTTTGTGATGCTTTCTAGTGTCTGTTCTTCCTAGTAATCTCCAATGCTGGCCATTTTGGGCTGCTCAGCGGTCCCTATGTTAACCTTATTTATCTTGATTGGCACAGAGATGACCTCTGACTCTAAAGGTGGTCCTTCCACATCTCTCTCACCTTCGACTTCTTCGATTTGAATATCGCGCGAATCATCTTCGTCCAGTGCTTCCTCCTGTACATGGTAACATGACAGTAGTTCCTTGACTATCTACTTATTCTGCTGCTATTCTTCTGTGATAACTTCCACTTCCAGTTCTGTAATGAATATGACTTCTCTGATCCATTTCAGGGTCGTGTCTATGTTGGGATTCTCATGCTCGAATGAGAAAGTGAATGTAAAGTTTTGTTGGAGTGTCTCCCATGTCTTGGTTCCTTTGCGCATTTCCTAGTCCGTATACCAATTCGCTGGTATTCCTTCTAAAGTATGGATGAAGTGGTGAGACCATTCTTCTGGTGGTGTCATTTTCCATAGCATTTTGCATGCCTCCAAGTGTTTTGCTGGGGTTCATAGTCCATCATATTTCTATTGGTTGTTCCATATCTGTTCTACGCCGAACCTTATGCACATTAATCATTTGCATTATTGGTACCAATCTGTGATAGTATCTTTGTGCATACCCCACCATATTGCGGGTGTAGCCTTTAGTTCTAAATCCAATGCTAACAATCTCTGGTTTTCTAGTACTTTATGTTGTGGGGTATTCTACCCTACGGACTAATAAGCTAGGGCTCTAAGCTTATACGCAGATCATGACCCTCAAGACTTAACTTTTGACCTTCTACCCGAATCTGAAACCCC
>JZKD02S1864917.1:518190-533420 GCA_000966675.3 Picea glauca | reverse complement strand
TGAGGCTCTGAAGGCCTTTTTACAATAAACAGGAATGCCAAAAACCCTAGACATCCAAAAACCTAACCCTAGGAGATGAAGCGCCAAAAGTCATGTGGGCTCCGTTTGGGTAAGTTAGTACATTAACTTCCCGAGGTCGTAACTTTTGCATACGATCTCCGTTTTAGGCATATGATAGACCGTTGGAAAGGTATAGTTGAGGAGATTCATTTTGGGGGCTCAATCATTCCTTCATCTATCATTGAGAGGATCCATCCCGAAAAAACTTCATTTAGGCCCTCAAAATGGTCCTGGAAGTTAAAACTGCTAAAAATAGTAAATTGCCAAAATTGCCAAAAACCTGTTTTGAGCTAGTTGGAAAAGGTGGGTGGCCACTGATATCCACCTGGATCAGTGAATAAATGAGATGAGGTTGAAAATTTGTGGAATCATCGGATCAAATGTCAATGATGTAAACCAACTGTTAGAAGCGAGTAGGCCTACCATTGAGGCATACATGTCCCAAGGTACTAACTGGTTTCTAAGTCTAATTTGCAGATAATGTGTTGAAGTCAACAGGAACATACTCGTCGAAGGAGGGCCATGATGTATCCCCCATCCCCCATCATCAACATGAAAGTGACATAGGAAAGTGATGTGAGATGGTGGATCGAATGAGTATAGACTGACATAGGAAACATAAATTGGTAATACTTTAGATGGATGGTTTGAAGTAAAGCTTCCCTTGAACATGATAAAGCACGACAAATGACTTGGAAACATTGACTCAACGAGTACCAAGAACATAATGTGGCGGAAAATAAGAGCACTCTTTGACTGGAATGAAAAAGTATAGTGACACATGGAATTGGTATGACTTAAAGACAACTAGATTACTCCATTGTAAGACGAGACACAAACATGTTGCATGTTCAAGGGCAACAATAACTTCCATAAATAATTCCAAAACACTTAATCCACTTCCTTAAATTTTATCCCCCATCATGATAGATGAGCACCTATTTCTTTCTTAACGAGCTAGAGGAGGATAACGGATGCTCGATATAACTCATCTTTGGTAAGTTCCTCTTCACATGTCTAACGAACTTGAAAAGGTAAGGGTTTGGTCTTATGTGGGTCCTAGAGATTGGACTCACATAGGTCCTTCGATGCATAGTGTTATCATCAGAACTCACCCCTAGATTGCAGCAGGAGAAGAGCCCAACGCCCATCAGTTTATGTCATGATTTGTTTATAAAAGGGGTGATCGAATGGAATGCTAACTCAAAACAACATTGTTCTAACTCCGAGACTAGGTCAGGTATGCGTGAGCAGGGGAGGTCTTAACCAAACTTCAGACAGTGAGTCGTAGTAAGGGTGAGTAGGGGGAAGACTTGTATCAGAGAGATGCAAAGGTCTGTCGTAAACATCAGGTTTCTAACAGACTGTAGGAGAAGGCATCCGAACGAAAGATCTTCTTACATTCAAATGCAAAAAACCAGAGAATACAATAATGCCACAATAAATCCTTTATTATAACATAATTGCAATAATTTGCACGAATCAGTCATTCATGAACTCTCTTAGCATGAGATGAAACTTTAGATGGAGTAAGAAAGACTGTCTGTTATAAAATAAGAAATCTCACATACATATGCATAACCAGAAAGCTAGAATGTCTATTAAAACATATAGTCGAGAGCTTCGCTCTACCATCGATGCCTTACAAAATACAAAGACTGAGTTTATATACTCAGAGAAAATCGCCTAACATTGGCATGCTCAGTCATCCAAGGCTTGGTGTCCCTTCATCCAAATCTTGATGGGTATTCTTTGTCAGACGCCATCCTAACTGCGCGTGGCTCCTGCAAGGGGAGTAACTGAGCCATTAAGTGTCGAGCTAGCATGTGCAGACCTCCTCCGGCTAGTCGAGAACTCGATATGGCTTCTCTAGAAAAATGGGTACACAGGACCCTCTCGAGCAGACTGCTTTCCAGGCCCTCCATATCTCACACTTAATGAATGAGGAGAGGTTTCAACCACCCCTTCTTGCCTTCATTTACTCCAAGCGAAGACCAGGATTGAGGTCGGGTCCAATGGCAACTGGAGGTCGTGACGGTCCTCTCTGTGACTGAAACTTGATGCCTTTGGCCCCTTTTGCGTAGCTCCTTTCTTTCCCAAGTAACCATGGGCGGTGACCCTATGTTTACTCTCAAAGGCGCTTTCGACGTTCGTGAATAGGAAGGGGCTGATCCCTGCTTCTTGAAATTGCGATGAGCAAAATGCCAAGACGGCTTAATTTGGCGCCACGCGCCCCTCTAGATCTGATGGTTCTGAAATCTCCCTACGATGCTGTGGGCCCGGGTCCTGGACACTCCCAGCACCTCGCGCATCGAGAATATGACGATGCTACACCTTGCACCTCGAAATCGCGATGGGTGAAACAACGAGGAGCCTAATCGTGTGCCGAGTGTCCCCTGTGGATAAACGACTGAGATCGCTCCGTGACACTTCGGGCTAGACTTTGGGTGTCTTCGACGCTTTCGGGGTTCGAGGTTTCGAGATATAGGACAACATGGAACCTTCACCCCTCGAACTCCTGAATGCCGAAACGCCGACGCGACTAGATCTCATGCCACGCATCCTTTGGATGGATGGCTGCTATCTTTCCCTGCACACAATATGGGTGCTATCCATTGCGCTAACCTCGGCGCAACTTCGCTGACTGCGATTTCCCGCCAACCATTGATCTGTTCCTTTGGATGAATCCTGACCGCTTGAAATCAGACTGCTCGCTCGCTTGATTTAAGCCTGAAATGGATTTCTTCTGTGAATTGCGCTCGACGCTCATCGCGCCACTTGCAGACCCGATCGCTCTTGTGCTTCGGACGAGAAATGTTACTAACATTAGGCTCCATGGGGGATAGAGTCATCCCTGTGATGTTCTAAGGACGCATTTTGCAGTTCCAGTGCCTTGCTATTGGGCTATGGAGTCATTTACTAAGCTGAAACAATAAAAATAAATACAAAGAACTAAAAAGGACAATGTTTACAAAACACAGGAGCCACGGAAGGCTCAGACAAAACATTTTTTAAGAAAATGCCCATTTACTGGTCTGCTGAAAAATTCTTTGCCCTCCAAATCCTACAGTCGATACGTGTTATTTGAGAAAACCTCAGAGATTTTGAAGGGCCCGATCCACAGGGCTTCAAATTTGTCGTGCTTGCCCTTATCTTACTTAGGAGCATCCCATTTCAGCACCAGGTCTCCTATCTGGAACCCCTCCTTCTTGGCCTTCTTATCGAATACCTGCTTGGTCATCTGCTGTTGATCCTGAATTCTGATCATTACCTGCTCTTTGGCCTGCTGGACTTCTACCAGTTGATGAATCCTTTTGATCATGTCATTGGGCTCTTCTTGATAATCCTAGAAGAATTTCGCTACGGGAATAGCCAGCTGAGACGGGAGGACAGCTTCTATTCTGTAAACTAAATGGAAGGGGGAGGTGCCTATAGATATCTTTGTGGTCACCCGATCATCCCATAGAGCGAATTTCATCTTCGAGTTCCAAGCCCTTTTGTTGTCCTCCAGTAATCTTTTGATGATCCTTATTAGGCTTTTGTTGGAGGATTCTGCTAAACCATTGCCCTGGGGATAATATGGGGTGGAGTGAATCAGTTTGATCCCAAATTGTTCGCAGAACTTGACAAATGGCTCAGCCTTAAAAAAGGTTGCGTTATCCGTAACAATCTTTCTTGGGCAGCCAAACCTTACGATGAGGTCTTCCAAGAATCCAATGATTACCTTGTGGGAAGCACTCCTGGTGGGGATAGCTTCAATCCACTTAGTAAAGAAGTCTGTGGCAGTCAGGATCCATCTGTGCTGCCCACTGGAAGCAGGGTGGATTTCTCCAATAAAATCTAGGCCCCATTGCTGGAAAGGTCCCGAAACAAATATAGGCTTTAAAGGCAGGGGCTTGAGCTGTTGCTTTCCTGAAAATCTTTGGCATGGGATACAGGCTCTAACTCCTCTATGGACATCAGTGAACAAGGTGGGCCAGTAGTACCCAGCTCTGAGAATTTTGTGGGCTGTGGTCTTTCAAGAATGGTGCCCTCCACATAGGCTGTTGTGAAATTCGACCATGATCCTGTCGGCCTCTCGTGGATCCATGCATTTAAAAGCACCCCCAGGGGGTCTTTCCAGTATAAAATTTGATCGATAAGGAAGTACCTAACTGCCTTGAGCTTCAAAGCTCTTGCTTTGTTTCTTTGCAGGCCATCTGGGGGCCGCAACTCCTACAGAAAAAATATGACATCCTTATACCAAGGACATCGAGCCAACAGGGGTTCTGTTTGAGGGTCTACGTCGGACAACTGATTCTGCTGATTTTGTGATCATGCATTGATGGAATCCATCCCCAAAGCTTTGCGATTAGCTTCAGCCAACAGCTTGGCTAAGCCCTGACCCTTGATCAATCTGGTAGGCCTTATTTCCAAGTCAAATTCCAGGATCTTCGCTATCCATTTACTCCTCTTCCCATCAATGTCAGGCTGTATAAGGATGTCCTTCACAGAGACTGAAGGAACGTATGCGGTCACTTTTGAGTGCAAGACATAGACTCTGAAAGATTTGAGAGATTTCACTAAGGCATAGGCCTATTTCTCCATGATTTCATACCTGACCTCTGCATCTCTTAATGCCTTGCTGAAGAAGGCGATGGGTTGCTCTCGCCCTTCCTCATTTTTCTGCAACAAGACCACTGCTACTGTATCAAAAGAAGCGAAAGAGAAGATTAGGAAATATTTGGAATAGTCAGGACTGATCAGCACAGGTGCCTCAGTCAATGCTCTTTTTATTTGGACAAAAGATTCCCTGGGTTCAACGGTCCATTTCACTTCATTTCCCTTCTTGAGCATGGCTGTGATGTGTTTCACCAGCTCGGCGAAATTCGAGATGAATCTGCTTAGAAAATTAATCTTTCCCAAAAAGGCCTGAACTTCCTTTTTAGATCTGGGAAGTGACAGGGTCCGAATTGCCTCCACTCTGCTAGGATCAATCCTCACTCCTTCTGCTGATACTATATGGCCTAATAGCTTCCCTTCCTCCATAGCAAACAAAGATTTTTTGGGGTTTAGGGAAAGGCCAAAATTTCGACACTTCAAGAAAACTTTCCTCAGGTGATAGCAGTGCTCTTTGTCTGACTTCGAGAAGACCGTGATGTCATCCAGATAGATCACCACAAACTAATCTTTTTCTCCGATAAAAGCTATGTCCATGGCTCACTGAAATGTGGCTCCTGCATTCATCAACCCAAAAGGCATTTTGGCATACATGAATGTGCCCCAAGGAGTGGTAAAGGCCGTTTTTTCTTTGTCCTCAGGCATGACTGATATCTGATTATAGCCAGAGAAACCATCGATCATGGAAATCCTAGATGCCCCGGTTACTCTCTGCAATATGTGTTCCATGTTGGGTAGGGGATAATTGTCTTTATTTGAGCTCGTGTTCAGGTTTCTGAAATCGACACAAAGCCTGATTTCTCCACTTTTCTTCCTAACTGGAACCAAATTGGCCACCCATTCAGAATATCTCAAGGGGACAATGATCTGGGCCTCTAACAACTTCTTCACTTCTTTCTCCATGACAGGCAGCAACATGGGATTTATCTGTCTTAGCTTCTGCCTGAATGGCTTAGCCCCTTCCTTTAGTGGGATCTTGTGTTCAATGACGGATGTGTCATACGTCTTGAGGTCTTCGCAGGTCCATGCAAACACATCGACAAATTCTTTCAACAACTCAGTATATTTGGCCCTCTATTCTGTGGTCAAACTCCTTGACAGCTTGACAAATTTAGGCTCCTCTGGTGTGCCAATGTTGCACTCCGCTGTGTCGGCATCTTCATCTGCAACCCTACCCTTTACTGCCACATCATTCCCATCGAATAATCTTTCTAAGGGAATTAGTCATCTCGGAATGTGATTGCTAGGTAGCAAAATGATCTGGTGGTTAGCAATTTTATTTAAAAACACCTCAGGGTGAGGGTCATCTTCCATGTCAAGATCCTGATCAATGTGCAACGCAGAAAATTCATCAACAGATTGGAGAAATTTTTTGATTTCCAGATCATCTTTGAATACCTTGCAATGCTTGACATTGTCCGGTACAGAGGGCCTATATTTTATTTCAACATCAGATTTGACCATAGGCGACAGAGGAACTTTGAGCAAACTAGTTGAGACAGCTAAAGAATCGGCTGAAGTATTTTCCCCCCTCGGAATGAAAGAAATGTTAAAGGCCAAGAAGAAACTATCAATCAGGTCCCATACCTCGTTTCTATAATTTCTGAGTCGGGGATTATTAGCACGGTAGGCATTTCTGACTTGCTGGATGATCAACTCAGCATCTCCAAATATTGCTATCCCTTTAATTCCCATTTCTGTTGCAGCCCTCATACCCAGAACAAGAGCTTCATACTCTGTCACATTGTTGGTGGTTTCAAATTCTAGACTATATGACAGGGAAATGGTTTCCTGAGAAGGTGACACAAAAAACACCCCAGCACCAGCGCCTTCTCTGGAGCAGGCTCCATCAAATAACATTTTCTAGACGGGGGTGATGGAGGGAGGAAATTCATGAGGAGTGGTGGGTTGCTTTCTGAGTTTAAGAGGGGGCTCGATAGCATGAGTGAGTTGTAGTATACTGGAACCTAAATCAGTGTCCAAGGCGAAAATGGGATGGTTGGTAGGGTTGGCTTCATCACTGATTATATAGGCCAATTGGGCTTCCCTGTATAGCCTCCTATGTTCTCCCCCAAACACTGGGATAGTAGCATATGTGAGGTCCATCTGCAAAGTTCCCCCCAGTCTTTTTATCCAAGATATTGATAACAACATACCGAACTTGGGGGGGACATCAACCACTACAATATCCATGACCACACTTTTCATGGGCAATTGAAACAAGGTCATGACCAGGTCTTTGATGACTCCCAGACATTGAACTTTCCTGGAGTCAAAGGAATAGAGGTCATGGTAGGCTCGGGTGACTTCTAGCCCTAATTCCTACATGACAGTTTTGGGCATGAGGTTGTGAGAAGCCCCTGAATCCATCAAGCAATTGTGCAGTACCTTGTCATGTATGTTCAAGGAAGTGTAGAAGGGAGGGGATGAGTCATTCCTGTCTTCTACCATAGGACCTAGAATAACTGCAGGCTTTTCATCTTGTAAATTGATGGAGTATGTGGGAAGGCATGAGGTCTTGGACTGCAGAAGCTCAGAGAAGCATTTCTTGAACCCTTCATGTTTAATTAATTCGGTTAGAGGCACAGGGATCTTGATCTTTTGGATTTCAAGCTCGAAATTAAAAGAAGATGTAAGCTTCGGAATATCTCTTATTTCGGGAACATGACTCTGGACTATGGGAGAGAGGGGTCGGGGCTTCTTACCTCTATGAATGTCTGCTAATTCATTAGCAGGTTTCTCTGTTCTAGTGGACTGCTCAAGAACATCAGGTGCTACTATCTTTTTCTTAGACCTCAGATCATACCTGCCTTGGCTGCCACTAACCTTGTCTCCCTTGCTTAGTTCATTTAGCTGACTGTCCATGAAAGACTCCTTGTATGTTGATTGAGTGAGATGAGGAAAAGGAGGAGTGCCTTCGAAGCAATGGATTTCAGGATCAAGCTCATCTATTTCCCCTTCTTCCCCCTCGGCCACAAAATTGTTTTGAAAAGGGGCCTGAATTTTCTGGTCTTCTTTGTCTCTTCCCTTCTCTCTTTGCATAGTCGGGGGAGCAATATTGTTTGGCCTCCTGAAACCTCCTTTGCTTTTGGCATTATGAGGGCCCTTGTATGCTTGCCTCCCTTCCACCTTCATCCTCTCCATTTATGCAGATAGAGAATTCACCATCTTGGTTAGTTCATCCACTTGAGGGTGGGGCACGGATTGACTAGAAGTTGAAGTTTTCGATCTTCCCTTTCTTCTGTCTGCGTCGGCCTTGTTCCTCATTCTATCAGTGGCTAACACATTGGATTCCACTTCTATGGCCGCATCTTGCATTTGAGCTAAGGAGGTGGCTCTTCTTTCTCTCAATAAAAGACAGAAATTGGGACCAAACGCACTAGCATAAGAGATCTTGGCTGAGGCTTCTGAGGGTTTTATTTCAGCAGGAATTTTATTATACATCTTATTGAATCTTTTGGAGAAGTCAGAGATAGACTCTCCATCCATCTTCTTCAAAGACCCAAACTTTGTCATGTAATACATGAAATCCTTCCTATCTCCCCACTGCCTTAGGAAAGCACTATCCAGGGCCTCGATCCCCACAATAGATCCCGGGGCCAATCCTCTAAACCACTTTCTCACTTCACCATCCAGGCTCTGGACAAAGACTCTCATCCAGACATCTTCATTTTCAATGTTTAGGTTGTCTGCATAACTGTAGAAAGTATCCAGGTGCTCTTCCGCAGTTACGTCCCCTTCCCAAGTGAACTTAGGCATATATTTCAAGTAATCTCCAGTAGGGAGAGGATTCATAGGATGGGTTAGGATTAAGGGAGCATATCTAACAACGACTATGGTGTCCATTCTATTTAGAGGGGGATTAGCACCAGCCATAGGAATATTAGGTGGAGGAGAACTTGGAGGAGAAGGAGTTTGCGAAGGGGTTACTGGGAATGAGTCTCAAAGTGGAATGGGAAACAATAGGGGATTTAAAGAGAAGGTTAACGGGTTCAAATCAGCAGATGCTCCTCTTTGTGTAGGAGCGGTAACAGTAACAAGAGGAGAAGTAGTAAAGATCGAAGTGGGGAAATCTTCTGTAGTCCCGGGTCTACGCCAAGGTACAACTTCAGAGGAGAGGGGAGTGACAAGGATTTCTCCCTCCAATCCCAGACCAGGAGGGGAAAACTCAGCAAGAACACTCCCAAAATTCAGGAAACGGGAAACCTCAAAAAGAGGTCTATTAATAAACTAAGGAGGAGAAAATGGAGTTCCTACATAAGGGGATGGCAGATTACCTGGTTCAGCGGTGGAAACGTCTTCTTCGGAAGCCTTTCCTTTTCTGAGAACCACCTCTGGATCAGTTTCAGGTGTAGCTAGAGGCAGTTGTGGATGAGACCGCGTGTGTCTACCTCTGAAAGCCACAATTAACATGACAGGTTCTCCCCAGTGGAGTCGTCACAATGGAGTCGCCAGGTGCACAGTAGAAATCTTCAAAGGCTTTGATGCCTGATGCACCTTCAGAATCAGAGGCTAAATGTCGTTCAATCCCGGGGAAAATTTTCAACTTCGTCCCCGACAACGACGCCAGAAATGTTAGCGTCAGAAGTCACCCCTGGATTGCAGCAAGAGCAGAGCCCAACACCCATCAGTTGATGTCAAAATTTGTTTATAAAAGGGGTGATCGAATGGAATGCTAACTCAAAACAACATTGTTCTAACTCTGAGACTAGGTCAGGTATGCGTGAGCAGGGGAGGTCTTAACCAAACTTCAGACAGTGAGTCGTAGTAAGGGTGAGTAGGGGGAAGACTTGTATCAGAGAGATGCAAGGGTCTGTCGTAAACATCAGGTTTCTAATAGACTGTAGGAGAAGGAATCCAAACAAAAGATCTTCTTACATTCAAATGCAAAAAACCAGAAAATACAATAATGCCACAATAAATCCTTTATTATAACATAATTGCAATAATTCACACGAATCAGTCGTTCATGAACTCTCTCAGCATGAGATGAAACTTTAGATGGAGTAAGAAAGACTGTCTGTTATAAAATAAGAAATCTCACATACATATGCATAACCAAAAAGCTAGAATGTCTATTAAAACATACAGTCGGGAGCTTCGCTCTACCATCGATGCCTTACAAAATACAAAGTTTGAGTTTATATACTCAGAGAAAATCGCCTAACATTGGCGTGCTCAGTCATCCAAGGCTCAGTGTCCCTTAAGTCAAATCTTGATGGGTATTCTTTGTCAGACGCCATATTAACTACGTGTGGCTCCTGCAAGGGGAGTAGCTAAGCCATTAAGTGCTGAGCTAGCGTGTGCAGACCTCCTCCAGCTAGTCGAGAACTCGATATGGCTTCTCTGGAAAAATGGGTACACAGGTCCCTCTCGAGCAGACTGCTTGCCAGGCCCTCCATGTCTCACACTTAATGAATGAGGAGAGGTTTCAACCACCCCTTCTTGCCTTCATTTACTCCAAGTGAAGACCAGGATTGAGGTCGGGTCCGATGGCAACTGGAGGTCGTGACGGGCCACTCCGTGACTGAAATCGGACGCCTTTGGCCCCTTTTGCGCAACTCCTTTCTTTCCCAAGTAACCACGGGCTGGGACCCTGTGTTTACTCTCAAAGGCGCTTTAGACGTTCATGAATAGGAAGGTGCTGATTCCTGATTCTTGAAATCGCTATGAGCGAAACGTCGAGATGGCTTAATCTGGCACCACGCGCCCCTCTAGATATGACGGTTCTGAACTCTCTCGACGATGTTGTGGGCCTGGGTCCTGGACACTCCCGGCACCTCGCGCATCGGGAATACGACGATGCTGCACCTTGCATCTCGAAATCGTGATGGGCGAAACGACGAGGACCCTAATCGCGCGTCGGGTGTCTCCTGTGGATAAACGACTGAGATCGCTCCGTGACACTGCGGGCCCGACTTTGGGCGTCTTCGACGCTTTCGGGGTTCAGGGTTTCAAGATATAGGACAACATGGAACCTTCACCCCTTGAACTCTCGAATGCCGAAACACCGACGCGACTAGATCTCATGCCACTCGTCCTCTGGATGGACGGATGCTATCTTTCCCTGCACACAATACATGCGCTATCCATTGCGCTAACCTCGGCGCAACTTCGCTAACCACGATTTCCCGCCAACCGTTGATCTGTTCCTTTGGATGAATCCTGACCGCTTGAAATCAGACTGCTCGCTCGCTTGATTTAAGCCCGAAATGGATTTCTTCTATGAGCTGCGCTCGACGCTCATCGGCCACTTGCAAACCTGATCGCTCTTGTGCTTCGGACGAGAAATGTTACTAACACATAGTTTTACGAGCCCAAAGAAGGTAAACTCAGTGGTTTTTCACGTTTAGAGAGTCTGAAAAGAACTTAAAAATGACTCCATGGATGATTTTTTCGTAAATTTAGTCTCCCAAGCCCGAAAAAAGTGTAAAAAAATACAGGGGAGAACTCTTCTAATCATGCTTTATTAGAGTAGTCATTTTTCGTAATTAGTCTCATGAGATCGAAAAAGAGATAAACTACCACTCGAAAGACGTTCTTTCAAACCTTTTAATGAGTGTGAAAGGAAGCAAGCTCACTCGACAATATTTTCATGTTTAGGGAGTCTGAAAAGAGCTTAAAGGAAACTCCAAAAAGTTCATTTTTCGTATAGATTTTATGAGTCCGAAAAATAGATAAAAGTATACTTGGTAACTTATTCTCATGTATTAATGAGCACAAGAAAGAACAAACACTAAGCTTGGTAACCTATTCTCATGTATTTACGAGCACGAGAAAGAACAAATACTCAGCTCATTACTTCCCAACGTAATGTCCAAAGGTTTCGAACGGGACACATGGATAGTTGGTACTTTTCCCCCAGCTGCGTGATAGAAGCTAGTGGCTTCGCTCTAGCATGATGTCTAGAGGTTGGCTACCTGCCCCTCCCAAGCTTTGTTTCATCCACCAACTCTTCTCTTATCATCAATTTCTATACCCAATAGACTCTTGGTTACTAATAGGAAAATATTCACTAGAGGAAGAAAGAGGATCAATTGACATAGGCAAATGAAATGAAGTTTAAGTAACAAGATCTAGTGAAAGACTCGACTCAACATTTACGAGATCTGGCGAAAGAGTTATGAGATCTAGCAAAAGACTCGAATAAACATTTACGAGATCTGGCGAAAGACTCAACTCAATATTTACGAGATCTAAAAAAAGACTCGACTCAACGGGAGAGGCAACTATTTCATTATTTAACGAGCTTGACATAGGAAAAGAACTTTGCTCATGACCTCTGGGTTTGATTCCCATACCTCTGTTACATTTTTTAACAAGCTTGTCATAGAGAAGAAAACTATGCTCGCAAAGTAGGTTTCATTTTTACACAAGCTTGAAACTAGAAACTATGCTTGAGGCCCTCTGTTTCATTTTTTAATGAGCTTGACATAAAAACAGGAACTCTGCTCGAACATGGTTTTATTTTTTAACGAGCTTGAAATCAATAAATAAACTATGCTCAAATCTAGTTTCATTTTTTAATGATCTTGAAATCAACAAAGAAACTATGATCAAAGACCTCTACTTGATCATGGCTTCTAAGAGGACAATGTTATGGAAGGAATACATGTCAAGGGACAAACCTCAACCATGGCTTCCAAGAGATCTTCTCTAGATGGAAAAATCACACTCTAGAAGGAATACATGTTGAGGGCCGCGATAGGGGTAGGGAGATCAAGCTCTAATAGCCCTATTGAAGAGATCACCATGTCAACTGTTGGATCTAGATGAAAAGAAGGGAGAGATTCCTTCTCATTCAGAGTTGAATGCATGGGATAGGTTGCCACATAATTGACCTGTGGTGGGGCAGATGTTTCTGGCATGTAAGGAACGCTCAAGGAAGTTAGATGGTTGATCGTTGTATGAGGGTCAATGAATGAAAGCTGGTCTATGGTCATTATGTTTCCATTGTGAGGGAAACACATTATTCGAAATATTGTTGATACAAGAGCCTTCATAGCATAAACATAGTCTCGCCCGAGGAGCAAATTAAAATCCAAGGAGTCGTGGACTCCATCACATCAATATAGACAATTTTCCCTCCTAAAGTAACATGAAATTAAATTTTTTTATTATAAATTTTTTTATTTTATTTTTATTTTTCTATAATATTGAAATAAAAAAATCAATAAATTTAAAATTAAGATGAATTTATTCTAATATAAATAACTAATTATTTTTAAAAATTTTTATATTATTTTTTTTATAAAAACGAATAATTTTGTATTATAAAACATTGTTGCCAAACTATACATCAACGAATAACAAAAGTTCATTAAAACATAACATGTCTGGCTACCTTGCATGAGGAGAAAAAATCAATCTTATCCTACCATGTCTACTTGTATACATCCTTATATAGGTACCTTGCACATACTGAAACTTACAAAACATAGCAAAAAGAAAGCTACAGTGTTAGCTCAAGTTAATTGAACCCGGAATGTTGTTGTCTTGAATTGGAGTCCATGAGACTTGATGGCATGTGGCTGATATAGATGTGATGTTTGAAGCCTATGGAGTTTTGGGAAATTTGTCTCGCTAAGCAATATTTTGATAGTTGATTTTCTTGACACAACTTTGCTATCGTGCCTTGTGCAACTAATACTGCAATATTTCGTAGATTAATGTTATACAACCATGTATTGCACTCACAATTATAACCAATTCGAAAGTTTAAAAAAAAAAAAAACCTTTATAATTTTTAGAAATTTAGCTTATGTAATTTATGATGAAGGTTTCTTCCCAACTCCACCTTTTTTTAAACTTCAACCTCTACCTATAGGAAAAAAAGTCATTATCCCAATGTCTTTTCAATAGTTGGATGGTTACATTGACGTGGTACTATTATGGAGCTAATATTTTGGCTTCCAACACTTTACCTTTTTCTTATTTATGCCAGCTTGTTCATTGATGGCATCTTGTGATTCTCTGCTATCTAGAGCATTATCTATTAGGCTTCAACATCAACTTCGCTCTCTTGGCTTCAACTTGTATTTCAAGTCGATTTACACATGGCATCGATTTATATCAATGATTGACTTTTATTCATTGTCGAATTGACTTTTATTCATTGTCGATTTTTAAAGGAGTTTTGACTTAGTTGTATCATTCACTTACTCTAAGTTTGTTTATTATATTAGAAGGCGTTTTAACCACTTAGATTGGTAGAGATGTTGTCACATGGGTAACACTTATGTCATTATATGTCATAATAAAAAATATATAATATTTATAACAAATAATAACAATTTATAATGATATTATATGTTAACAAAATATAGAAATAACAATTCATTGATATGTATGCTTCATTTGAGTGAGTCGAATGGTTAAGAACACATGCTTCATTCTAGGAGTCACATATTCATATTCAAAGAGGGTAGAGTATGTACACTTCCATAACCTTTAGCACTCAAATTATTTATGCCACAAACCAAGGTGGAGTCTTATACATCAATTTGATGTCTAATTCAATTGTAACTTTAAAATTAGATTATTATTTTATAAAAACAATATATAAAAAGATAAAAATACCAAATTTACATTTAAATGATTCAATTTCTTTTAACAATTGAAAAATCTAAAATTGAATCTGAATTAATATTTAGTTTTCCTCTTTATTTAACTTTTTTTTTGCATATTTAACTTTATGGCATATATTTAACTAATAAATTCAATTATATATTTGTGTATATTTTTTTATTATTATTTATATTTTCCAGAACCAAATTTTTATATACTTAATTTTCTCTTTTCAAAATCATTTTAATTTTTTTTAAATATTTTTTTTTTCCAATTTTATAAATTAAATCATATAAACACATAGCTTTTACATAAATGCATCAAATAATCTTTTAGGATATTTTTAAAATTTACTACCTACCGAGTGATATGTCCCCGAGTGATATGTCCCCATCTTGAGACAACGACGGAGATATTATCACAACACCTTTATACCTGCCGTTAATAAATTATTATTTTTTAATTTATTTAATATTGTATATAATAAATGAAAAAAACTTTTATTTCATTGTTAAATATTTAATTTATTAATTAAATTTATTAAATAAATTTAATTGATTAGTTAAATTTATTAAATAAATTAAATTTATTAATTTAATTAATTACACTCAATTACACTCAATCGATATATGTACACAAACACATGTATATATATAAATTATTGTTCTATATAATTGATTATAAAAATTTCATAAATGTATAATTTAATTTTTTAAGTATAAATTCCACATCATCTTAAATGTGAAAGAAATATATTACGATCGTACTTTTCACGGGAAAGACAAGTTAATAATTAAATCCTTGCGTGCCTTTTAAGTTGAAAGCCTCCACAAAATTAATGAAATTAAAAAAACATCAACTTTATTGCAATTAGATTTGAACATCCTCTCTAATTATAAACAAGTCCGGCGGGAATGATGCTCAGAGAATTAATGGCGTCTATA
>JZKD02S1864917.1:410585-451378 GCA_000966675.3 Picea glauca | reverse complement strand
TTACTTGCTCAAAGACCAAAGCAACTCTCTGACCCTAGAATGGATTTCCCGTCAGATTAGTAGGTGGGGAGGCTCCTCAAGAGTTAATGAGGGGATGGGGGTGAACCGCCCATCCATAACAACTCCCATACCTGACCACGGATGGGGAAATTCGCGCCACACACAATCTTGCAGAGAAAAGGAAAGAGAGGTAGTGTGGTAAGGGGGAGAAGAGAGAACACGCACGACAGGGATCGCAAAAGAGAACCGAGAGAAACTCAGGAAATATAGGGAGTTCTAAACAGAGGAAAATGAGAGTAACCTTCGTCCTTGACTTCCGTTGATCTGGAAGTAGGAGACTGAATCTCAAGCATCGTGGTCTAGCTCGGGGGTGGCTAGTGGTAAATCTGTTTGGAGTCACTGAGCCTACGGTTGGGTGGAAACGAGCACCCCTCTCAGCAGGCGCGTCACACCTGGTGTTTCTGATAAGTGTTTGTATCTTGTATCTTGAATTGAATATCCTGGACGCATGCTCATGTTTGTACACTCATAAATGGTTTCTGTATAGAAGCATTTGCCTGGTGTTTTGATCGGAAATAATGGATGCATGCTTATACTTATATGACCATAATCGGTTTATGTAGAGAATGAATAAGTTCAGAATACGAGTCCGTTCCCTTGAGATTTGTTCCATCTACTTGACTCGCACGGTGTCTTGGTTTGATTTCCTGAAGGAACCTCCTCCTGGGAAGTTCCCTCGCATTCCAGAGCCGGAGTGAGTCCCTTGAAAAGACTTCCGTTTTAGTAAACCCATGATTTTACTTTACCCCTGACACAAAGTTCATAGCTCGATGAATTAGGAAGGCTTTTCAGTCTGGTCACCAAGCCTAGGGATAATTTCCCAAGAAACCGTTGAAGGATCATGTGATCTGAGTCTGGAAACCTTGTACAAGAGAGAGTAGTTCTCTCAAGTTTTCGGCGTTTCAGCACCGGGGAAACCAAAGGGTAAGACCCCTCGTTTTCACAAGTCACGAAATCCCATTACCCGAAACCCCGACACGCTCTATGGATGAGCCAGTTTAGCGTGAATAGGTTTCGGTGTTTCGGCACCCGGGAAACCAAAGGGTAAGACCCCTTTTCTTCACTAGTCATGAAATCCTAGTATGCGAAACCCCAAATCATTTTAGCGTGAATAGGTTTCAGCGTTTTAGCACCCGAGAAACCTAAGGGCAAGACCCCTTGTCTTCACCAGTCGCGAAATCGCGGTATGCAAAACCTTGAATCAGTTTAGCATGAATAGGTTTCGGCATTTCGACACCCGGGAAACCCAAGGGCAAGACCCCTTGTCTTCTCCAGTCGCAAAATCCCGGTATGCAAAACCCCGAATCAGTTTAGTGTGAATGGGTTTCGGCATTTCGGTACCCAGGAAACCTAAGGGGAAGACCTCTCGTCTTCGCCAGTCGTGAAATCCTGGTATGTGAAACCCCGAATCGGTTTAGCATGAATGGGTTTCGGCATTTCGGCACCCAGGAAACCCAATGGCAAGACCCCTCGTCTTCGCCATTTGTGAAAGACCGGTACGCGAAACCTTGATGCGCTTTGTGGATGAGCCCTAGGTTACCGAACAGGGTCTTGTGGTAGGAAGGAGGAGTCCCGAAAGAATCTGGACTGCCCATTTGTAGGGATGCGTGGCGAATATCCAAAGCCACTTGGGATTTGGACATCAGAGGAATAGGAGTGAAGACCTCTCCAGAAATCTCGAAAGGTAGAATGGTGGGATTTAATCCAGGCCGTTGATCAAGTCGACGATATGGACCATAGATCTGGATGATACAGGGCTTTCAGGTTCCGGGGATTTGAAAGGGAAAGGAGGAATGCTTGCATCACGATTCCCCGAATCGCGAAACCTCGAAAGCATTTAGAGGAATAACACCAGGTCATAGGACCGGTCGTATGAAAAGCGACCCAAGGGAGGAGCTAAGGATCTGTTAGACCCTCTTGGGTTTCGGCATTTCGAAAGACAGAGAATAGGGGAATGCTTGCATCGTGATTCCTTGAATAGCGAAAGCCGGAAGCGCCTTTTTGGGTAAGGCCTGTGGTCATAGCCAATGATCACATGGAGGAGGATAAGGGAAGAGATAGTTTGCCCTAGGCCCCATAGAAATTTGGGGATTCTGTCCCTCGAAGAAAAGACAAAAAGAAAAAGAAAATCTTCGCTGTCGTAGTGGGTGTGTGACATGGTTGCAACAATTCTGTGTATATATAGTCAGTTTTGATACTTTCTTATGGTTGAATGGTTGAGCTAGGCTCCCTTGTTATTGTAATATTTTGAGGAAGAACATTGGTTCTCTGGTTATGTACTTGATTTGAGACTTCTTGATTAATCTAAGTCATCTTTCTTACTCCATCTTATTTACCTCTGATACTGAGAGTTTATGATTGAATGATTCACATGGATTGTTGTAACTCTATTATGATGAATGTTTGATTATAGTACTGTTATGATTTCTTTACGTTTCTTTAAATTTTGAATTCATGAAGATCTTGTATTTAAATTTTTTCCTCCTTAGGTTGCTTTAAGATTTGATGTCCATAGTAGACCTATACATTTTCCTCACCAAAGTCTTCCTCCTATTCACCTTTACTCCCATTTACTGACCGAAGTTGAACAAGACCTCAATTGCTTGTGCATGCTAGCCCAAATTTATGAGTTAGAATGTTATTATCTTGAGTCTTATCCATTTGACCTCTTAAATCTCATTTACATATAAACTGATGGGTACTGGGCTTACCTTCTCCACAATCTAAGGGTGATTCCTAGTGCTAACAGGTTGTTTCTTACTGCTCCATGAAACGCTCCTCGATCCAAATGTTGAATGTATATCATCCGATTGATTTATTGTCATCAGGAATTTTGGCCCATTCTGAATCAGAATAACCTGTCAACTTAACATCAAACTCATTAGTATATTTAATACCAAATTAGCAGTCCCTTTAAGATATCTAAGTACTCTTTTTGCTGCTAACCAGTGGTTTTCATGAGGCTTGGTCATGAATTGACTCAGGATGCTCACTAAATATGCTATATCTAGTCTGGTTGTAGTGGGACAGTTTAGAATTCCCACTAACTACCAATACAATGTATTATCTACCTCTTTTGTCCCATCATCACTATAGAGTTAAACATTTTGTTCTAAAGAAATTTACACTGCTTTACATTGATTCATATTGAACCTTTTAAGCAACTCCCTTGTATATTTTCTCTATATGACCAATGTCTGACCAACTTCTCTCCATATTTCAAGACCTAAGCAATAATGCAACTCACAAAGGTCTTTTATCTCAAAAACCCGTGACAATTGTCTTTTAATTTCATCAATCGACTGAGATGCATTGCCTGTTATAATGAGATCATCAACATACAAGGAAATCAAAGCAATATGCCCCTTCTAATATGACTTGATATATAGGTTAGGGTCACTCATACTTTTCATGAAACCTTTCTGAACAAAGAAAGAGTCAATATTCACATACCAAGATCTTGGTGCTTGTTTTAGTCCATATACGACTTTATTTAACTTACAAACAAGATTTTCTTGACCCTCCTTTACAAATCCTTCTCCAAGATATACTTCTTCCTTTAGTTCCCCATTTAGAAAATTAGACTTAACATCTAGTTGATGAATTCTAACTATGTTTTATAGCTATTGCAATCATTAATCTAATTGTGTTTAGCTTAGCTATTGGTGCAAATGTATCTTCATAATCGATTCCCTCTTTTTGTGAATATCCTTTTGCAACCAATCTTGCTTTGTATTTTTCTATACTTCCATCAACATTAAATTTAGGTTTGAACAACCATTTGGATCCTATAGGAACTTTGTTTTTGGACAATTATGTTACTTCTCAAGTACCATTTTTCATTATGGACTTGTACTCTTCCTTCACTGCATATCTCCATTCTTTATGCTCATTAGCTTGTTTACAATTCAAAAGTTCTATGACATTCATTACTTTAGTCCTCAAAGCATAGTCTTTATACCTTTCGGGTGGATGATTTTGGCGTGATGACCTCCTTGGTGCTTCACTTATTTCACCTCTTCTTATTCTTTGTGATGAATCTTCTCCTCCTCTCGGTGTACTTTGGCTGCTTGTAGTTTCCATATTACTAAGTTCTTCCTCCTGTTTTTGTTCTTGTTCTGCTTCTTCTTTGACATTTTCATCATGATCATAAGGAATATTCCATGCATCATAATTGTCCACCTTATGGCCTTCATTTGCATGCTCATTAAATAATACATCTCTACTGGTAAACACTTTATGTGGGCAATGATCAAACAACTTATATGCTTTGTGATCAGAACAATAACCAATAAAAATGCACTTGATTGCTTTTGCATCTAGTTTTCTCCTATCCTCTTTAAGAACATGAGAAAAAGATTTTCTTCCAAATATTCTTAAATGGATCACTACTGGTTTATAACCATAAAGAGCTTCAAAAGGAGTTGTATGGTATAAACTTTTAGTTGGACAACTATTTTTCAAATAAGCAACAGTACAAATAGCTTCAGCCCAAAATCCATTAGTAATATTTTTAACATTTAACATGCTCTGTGCACATTCCACTAAGGTTCTATTCTTTCTCTCAGCCGCTCCATTCTGCCGTGGAGTATGTGGCACTGTATACTGTTGTACAATTCCATGGTCTTTGCAATACTTGATGAATGCACCAAATTTATACTCCCCCCCTTGATCTGATTGGAGGATCTTGATGTATTTCCCTGTTTTCTTCTCAACCATATTATTAAACTCTTTAAAGTATTCAAATACATCACTTTTCTTTCTTAGAAAATAAACCCATGTATATTTTGTGCGTTCATCAATAAATATCAATAAATAGTGTCCTCCACCTAGTGATTTTGTCTACATAGGACCACACAAATGGTAATGTCACATATACGTCATTTGGTAATGTCACAGATACATCACCATAAGCTTTAATTTGATGTGAGTGATCATCCCCAAGATATATATTAGCACCATTATTTGTTTCATGATAATTTTCAAACCAGTTCTTATTACAAGACATATGTATGGAGGCACTGGAATCAACAAACCATGCATTTGAGTCATCTATTTTAGTGGAAAGGCAGCATCTGAAATAAATAATCTAAGATTTTTAAGTCACCATTGATTGTTTCTCCTCTATCAACAAAATGATTGGTATGCCTTCTGTTTGTATGTTTGGATTCATGATATTTCCTTCTATAGCAATATTTAAAATAATGTCCAAATTTTCCACAGTAAGAACATGCATCATTCCTTTTAACATTAGCATCAAACTTTGGTGGTCTCATACCTTGTTGTGGATTTGCATATGGTGGATTTCCATGTGATGGATTACTTCGCTTGTTTTTTTCCCATGGCTTCCCTTTGAAAGGTGGTTTCCCTTTCACCATCAACGCTAGATCAGAGCTTTGAGACCTTTGATTAAGGTTGTTTCACCGTTCTTCCTCTTGCATAAGTATACCTTCCAACTCTTCAAAAGTAGGAGCCTTCTTCCTTGTTGCAAGACCTGTGATAAACATATGGTATTCTTATAGCATACCATTTAAGGTTATAGTGACTATATCAATGCTAGATGTTGTTTCACCTATATTACCAAGTTTATCTTTAATATCTTTGATTCTTGAAATGAAATCACTGATGCTTTCATTCTCTTCCATCCTAATAGAAATAAGCTTACTCTTCAAAGACATGACTCAATTTGTGTTCTTCGACTCGTACAAATCTTTGAGTGTTGTCCATGTCTCCTTGGAATTAGCACAATCTATAATATGAGGGATGATGGTGTCTTTTACGAACATTCTCACCAGTACTTTCTCTTTAGTCTCTCTTTTCTCCCAATCTTGAATTGACGCAGTTGTAGCTCCTACGACGACATATAGCTTAACTTCACTACCATATGTAATGAACCAGTCATTTTATCCTTCCATCAATGTCTGCATCTTAAATTTCCAATTCATATAATTTGCGCCATCTAACTCTGTTTCTTCGGTTAAATAAGATTCCTCCAAAGGATTAGCCATATTAATCCCACCTCAAAAAAGAAATAATTCTCGTAACATGCAAATTACCTTCATGTTTATGTTTACTCACAACTCTATGCACCATGATTTGATTTGACAGGTCCAACGCCCTCTTTTTCTCTTGGAAGCAGATCAACTCTTCAAGCCACAATCCAAGATTCAGTCCTCATATTTATGTTAGAAATGTCAAGACAAATTGCAGAAGCATTTTTTTCTCTGGGCTGTGACTATCGTCAACCTTCAAATCTATGAATTCTCTTTTCGTATTTTGGAAAATTAAAAAATCTATCAGATATTCAACATTTGTTTAAGGAAAAAAAAACATGTAATGCCTTCAATACACAAAGGAAATCTGCTCAGCCACTCGATGTTGTAAAGCTTTTTTTTATTGGAATTAGTCCACAAACATAAGGTGTGGTTTTCCTGTATTACAGGAAATTCAAATCGAACCACATCCAACCAATCCAATGATCATGCCCACACGTTCCAGTAAAATTTCTCCATGCCTCTTGCACACTAGAAGCTCATGGCTTCTCCACGCAGGCTTCTCTTCCAAGATAGTGGTGGCTGTATCAACGTTCCTTCCTCAACAACTTCTCAAACAATTCATGGATGCAACAAATTATAGAATGCCAACAGGTCTTGCAAACTCCACACAAGTGAATCCAACGATATTCCTCTTCAATGGCAGAAGCGATTTACACCAACTCACATTTCACATTCGCTATGATACCAGAATAACAATCAATAAAAATACATTGAAGCAAACACACAATTGTGAGACTAATTGTCTCACTCACACTGTAATGTCACCAACCTCCCAGGCCGAGCCACGTCACACAAAACCTTCCAACTTCAACTCTGATACTAAAATGTAACGTTACCTATATTACTGCTGAGAAACAACACATCAAAAAGTATAGTGCGCAATTAATATTAAACTGCGCAGATTCACTCTAGGAAATGCACACAACCCAAACTAGTTTGTGCCACACCACAATCCCTCCTATTTACACAGATTATAACAACAGAAGTAACTTGACTTAAAACTATGTGGCTAACCATATGGAGTATCTGAATACCACAACATACATAACCGTTCTGATTATGCTTGCAGTTCTTGCTTCATGTGCGCTCAAACTACGTTCCAACATACACAGTGAAACCAATCACTTATGCGCACAGATCACTTTCTGCGCACACGGTACTTCTAGCCTCACTCAGGAAGTGCTTGACCATTTACTAGGATTATCTTAACAAAAATTACTCATCAACTAGCATACTCAGCCTATACAAATTCCATGCTAAATACTTACTTCACACTTACAATTTAGACATCATTAATAGAATAACAACCATTATCCATATGCAACATTATGCAAGTAATAATTCATAGCATATACAAATGAATAAGCACACAATAAACAAACAAGCACATAAGAACACTTATCTTTTATGAAAAGTCACCAACTATGCGCGTGACTCAGACGTTCCTCCCAGCCATAGACTTTGTTGCTTATAAAATTTCAACAACAGGTCACCCCCGAGCTGGGGCTTGAACTCCACCAGGGAAAAATGATTCCTAGTGCCAATATATGGTCTAACAAACAACAGAATTGCTCAGTCCAAGGTGCCAATTACTACAACTAGTCTACAGTCCCTCATTGTTGGGTATGTGTTATATTATTTGCACGACTAGCTCTAGTGCCTACTACGTTGCACTGGGTGTGCATGGGTTCGAGGGTAGTGCCCTTGAGAAACGTGTTGCATGTTTGCCTCATTTTTTGTGTCACCTCGTTTTTCATGTCCATTGTTGGGCGATTTTTTGGCACACAATTTTTGTCGATGGTTTTCTATTTCCAGTTAAGGAATTAGGCTTGTTAATTAATCCAAGTCATTGGGTTAGGGTTTTGGATGCCGCTGGATCCTATATGTATATTGTATTGTACACAATGTATCGCAATGAATGAATATAGAATATGTTGGTTTTCCTGGTTTGGGTTTCCAGGGGAAAAATCTCTTTGTAATGTGTGTATTTGCCATTGTATATTTTATGTTTTTTTATTGAAAATATGTTTGCAGTGAATATTATACAAGGTTAAAATCTACATTTGGTATCCGAGCTTTGTTGGCTTCAGGGGGACGCCTTTGTGGTCAAGGGTTTGGCTCGAGACTGTGATAAGCCTTGTTATAGTGGGAGATCTGTGGTATTATTTTTTCAGGTGAAAAGAAATGGCGAGTAGTTCGAAAATGGAGATCGAGAAATTTAATGGGTAAAGTTTTGAGCTCTGGAAGCTCAAGATGGAAGATCTGTTGGTGGACAGAGATCAGTGGATCGCGGTGGATCTAGGTACTGCACCTACAGGAACTTCAACAAATGACTGGAAAAATTTAGATCGGAAAGAGAAGAGCACAATCCGACTATGTCTCTCAAATTCAGTATCAATTCGATCATTTGCTTAACATTAGTATGATATTTTATTCAATTTTGAAAAAGAAGTAAATACTTATTTTGAAATTCAATTTTATTTAATTTTTATTTATTATTTAAATAAATAATTTTTTTTATAAATTTTATAATATTTTAAAAATATATAATATTTAAATATACAAATTTTATTTATTTAAATTTATAATAAAAAAACTTTATATTTCTTATCCGCTAAGCTTTTTAAAACTAATTCTCAAACCAAGTTTGAGCATACTCCATTCTTTAATTTTAAAAATCACCTTACACTTTTTTTCTCTTTATATTTAATTTTAAAAATCACCTTACACTTTTTTTCTCTTTATATTTAATTTTAAAAATCACCTTACACTCTTTTTCTCTTTATATTTAATTTTAAAAATCACCTTACACTCTTTTTCTCTTTATATCTTCCTCTAAGTGTACATGTATGGTTGTGTGACCACTCTCTTAAGTGGGTGATTGTTAGTAGGTGGTACCTTGAAGAGTACTAGTAATCTGTTTGAATCATGTAGGGTCCTCCATTATCACTCGTTGATTTTGAAAAATTCGATTCCCCTTATCTTTTGTCATATTCACATTCTACTCATGACATGACATACTAATCTTATCTTAAAGGTTAAGAGATATTATTTTTTTTGTTTTTAATTTTTTAAAATAAAAATTGTTTACATTTATAAAAGATGCGAAAGGCAAAAATACATCAACGGAATATGCCATGTTATCATTACATGGATCTAACAATAACAATATATGTGCAATATATTCAATAAATATGTGTGGGTATATAATGTTTTGGGCCGAGGGAAAATGTAAAGAGAAGAGGAAAAAGGTTGGGAATAAATATGTAGTGGGTATATAATGTTTTTGGATGAGCAAAAATTGTAAAGAGAAGAGGAAAATTGTGCAAATATATTCAATAAATATGTGTGGGTATATAGTGTTTTTGGCTGAGGAAAAATGTAAAGAGAAGAGGAAAAATGTTGGGAATAAATATGTAGTGAGTATATAATGTTTTTGGATGAGGTAAAATTGTAAAGAGAAGAGGAAAAAGGTTGGGAAAAAACAAAAAGGGAGTTAATATGTAGTGGGTATATTATGTTTTTTTCTAAGGAAAAAATGTAAAAAAGAAGAAGAAAAAAATTGGAAAAAAACAAAGAGGGAGTTAACAACCTTGTTGCAAGAGAGTCAAAATCATCTATATGTAGTTTGGATAAATGAATGTATAATGGAAAAAGAAAATTTTAAGGGTTTACATTTTGTTATTTTATTTTTTTTCCATTTTTTGAAAAAATTGATTAGCTAATTTTTTATTTTATTTTTTAATTTTCAGATAAAATTAAAATTATTTTATTTAAAAATTTATCAATTTTTTTTGAAAACTATATAAAACTTTAGAATTTTGAAAAATTTTAAATTTTATTTTTGTCAACCATTAATAATTTAAGTGAAATTTTATGAATTAATAAAACTCAATACTTTAACATAAATATGAATTTATATGAATCTTTAAAATCTTCTTTGATCTCAAACAAAACACTTTATAATAATGGATTTCCTTTAATAAAATAGAACACTCTATTTGATATGAGATTTTTAAACACAACCATTGTAAATGGAGGGGTTCTCACAAAACAATTGTGTTACTATGCACGTATTCTACATTTTCATGTTGATTTTTATTTCATTTATATTTAAGAGAGCCTTGAAAGCAAGTAGTGTTGCTTATGTTCATTGTAACTCCTAATTTTAGGTGGTAATACATTGTTATTAGAATTTGTTAGTTGTTTGCTATGTTTCTTGTTTATATTTTCTTTGTCAAGTGATTCATATTTATGAGCGGAATGAAATGCAACAAAAATCTATAGTATTAATACAGCTATACAAAGAACAATAATAGAGATACAATGAAGCTTAACTTCTATTCAATAAAGAAATCTCTTGAAACTGTAAAATGCAGAATGAAACAATCTTACTTGAATGGTGGTAGTTAATCTCTAAGAAGAGATGTGGGAGCTATGCACATTCGCTTGAGCACTTTACAATGAGGCCTCCAGGCCTTTTTAGCATCATGAAGTAATCATAAAACCCTAGACATCCAAAAACCTAACCCTAGGAGATGAAGCGCCAAAAGTCATGTGGGCCTCGAAGGGGTAAGTTGGTACATCAACTTCCTAGGGTCATAACTTTTGCATATGATCTCCATTTTCGGCGCACGATATCCCGTTGGAAATTTCTATCTGAGGACTACACATTATACCATGACAGTGTGACCTTGTTTATAGTGTGACTGTGGTGGGCCCAAAAAACGTTATTTAGGGCCTCAAAATGGCCCTAGAAGTTTAGGACCCGAAAAGCTAGAAACAAACTGCCAAGATGAGAACTATATGTGAGCGAGTTGGAAGAGGTGGGTGGCCACCGATATCCACCTAGATAAATCCTCCCCCCTTAGGAATCATTGGTCTCCATTGTGTTGAGTTCCCCCATCAGATGAGGAAATTTTTGTTGAATTTGGCCTTAGGTGAGCAACTTGCCTTGGTGCTGGAGTTGCCCTGCTTTGACAACACAATAAAGTTGAAGCTTCTGTTGGTGAGTACCCTTGACTTGTGTGTCCATGATCTGATCAGTGGATGCATGTTCCATGTAGTCAGGGTTGATCTCAGTAGGTGTCAACTATTCTGCTATCTCTAAGGTGTCCAATAATGGTGGAAAGTATGGCCGAAGGAGGTCCACCTTAAATGCTGGGTGCAAGCCAAGGAAGAGGGGAATGTTGAGCTCAAAAGAATTGTCACCCACAACATTGGTGATAGTGTAAGGTCCATAGCGGAGTGGACGAAGCTTCCAATGGGTTCATGTAAGGCATTCTTTCTACAAATACAACCAAACTTTATCTCCCACCTGAAACTTGTGTGGCACCCAGTGTTGATCATGGCATTACTTGTACTTGGCATTGGACTTCTTCAAAATATCTTGAACCTGTTGGAAGATGTGTTGGATTCGTTTAATGAACTAGGTGGCTTTGTTGACTTCAATTTGAGCATGGGACAATTATGCTTGTGTGGATGCAAGGGGTAGTGCAACATCCATGGGACCCAAGGGTTGAAATCCCAACCCCACCTGGAAGGGGCTGTGGTCGATTGAGCTATGTATGGATCTGTTGTAACCGTATTGAACATAGGGAAGAATCTCATCCTATGTGCATGGATTCTTGGAGTTGTACATGCGTAAGATATGCATGATCATCATGTTGACGACCTCGGTTTAGCCATCCGTTTGGGGGTGGAAGGTTGTGGATTTGGTGATCTTAGTGTCCAGTCTTGACCAGAGGCTCAACTAGAATGTGTTGAGGAACTAAATTTCCTGATCCGAGATGATGGTTTTTGGTATCCCAAAATGTACCCACACTCAGTCGAAGAAGATCTTGGTAGTGGTCTCCTCTATGATGCTTTTCTTGTAGGTGGCTAAGATTGCCATCTTGGAAAATCGATCAACCACCACAAAAACATAGTCATTTCCCTGCTTGGTTGAAGGAAGGCTCGACATGTCGTCCATCGAGATGGATTCCCAGGGCCTGTCAGAGTAGGAAGAGGGGTGTACATGCCTTGTTTCTTAATGGTCAGTTTGGTAATGGCACATGCTGTGCAGGACCTGATATACTTGTTGACATACTGTCAAAGTTTCGACCAATAGAAATTTTGTTGCAACACTGCCACTGTCTTTTCTACGTTGAAGTGTCTTGCCACCCGACGGTAGTGAGATTCCCAAATCAACGTCACTCACTCACTTGATGGGATGTAGAGATGGCCCAAATGGCACAACAATCCATCTTGAATATGGAAATTAGTGACAACTGTGTTCGTGCCAAGCATATGGTAGGTAGTGGTGAAGTCAAAATCACTCTCGTAGAGTTGGGGCCACTCAGAGGTCTCTTGTTCACAGTATTGTAGCACCGTGGTTAATGCTGCAAGTAGAGGTCGAATGAGGCAAGAAACAACATGGTAGGTTCTCCTTGTCTTATACTTGATGTTGAGATGGAACTGTTGCAAGTATGTGGACCACTTCTAATGGCGGTCATTCAACAATTTTCCTTGTATCTACATGAACTACAAAGGATTATGATTATTGTGGATGATTGTCTCCTTCCCGAGATTGTATTTCTCCACTGGAGGTAGGCTTATACAATGGAGTACATTTCTTTGTCATAAGTGGGGTACTTACAGAAAATATATTATAGTGTCTCATTGTGATAGGCCATGGGATGTCCATGTTGAATGAGAACTACACCCACAACATAGTTTGAAGCATCTATATCAATTTCAAAAGGTTGTTGCAGGTCGGGTAATGAGAGCATCGGGGTTGACCACAAGCATTGTTTCAAATCATCGAACACTTTCTATTGCAACTAACCCCACATGAACGTTTCCTTGCCTCCACCCCTAGTCACTTGGCTAAGGGCCCATGCAATGTGGGAGAATCCCAACATGAACTTGCGATATAAATTATCAAGGCTTAAGAAGCTCTAAATCTCAATGAGTGTGGTCGAGGCCGACTAGTCACAAGCGACCTGGATCTTTGATGGATCGACATGCACCCCATTCTCATCAATAATGTATCCTAGGTACTAGACTTTGTTCATGCCGAAGGAGAATTTTTCCAAATTTACATATAGCTTATGTTGTCGCAGAGTGTGCATAACCCGTTGAATATGATGCAAGTGTTCCACCCAACTCTCGTTGAAGATGAGGATGTAATCCAAATACACCACCAAAAAATAATTGGTGAAAGGCTGTAAGATATCGTCCATCATCCTCATGAAAGTTGTTGGGGCATTTTTCAAGATGAAGGGCATGACCAACCATTCAAAAATACCTTCTTTGGACTTGAAGGCAGTCTTCCATACATCGGTCTGCTCTATTAGGATTTGGTGGTAGCCGGACTTCAGATCAATCTTACTAAAGTATTTTCTCCCCTTGATCTGGTCAAGGAGATTGTCAATTCAAAGAATTGGGTACCGGTTCTTGACTGTGATTTTATTTAGGGCTCAGTAATCAATGCAGACCATGTCTCGTCTTTCTTCTGCACTCACACGATTAGGCTTCCACAAGGTGATGAGATTGGTTAGATGTGCCCCTTTTCGAGCATCTATTGGATCTGGCGCTTGATTTCCTCATTTTCTGACAAATGGTGACGATAGACTAGCAGAGGTACCCCAATAGGTGAGGAGAATGTGTCTTTGTATTCTTCCACGACATTATCCACTTGCTTTTGCTACGTGGAGAGACCTGTCATAGAGGCCATGGATGTGGCTGCAACCTTCCACTCACTTTGAGTGCAAATTACGAAGAAGACAAACTTCCTAATCTAAGAGATGACCTTCCTGCATTGCTTGGGATATCAAGGAAATGGAAGTAGGTGGGACTACCTCGAGTATCATGTACAATTTCCTGTCCAAAGTAAAAATAATGCTACGTGGACTAGACTCATATACATCATGACATTTCCATAAATAAGGTTGGCCCAAAAGAACATCAAAAACTTCAAGTGGGGCGACATCACACAATACCTCATATTTGAAGGGCTTGATTCCGTAGGGTAGGCGACACTATTGGCTAATCCAAATGGATCCAGGAAGGCCTAAAAATCAAATTTCTCGGAATGAGACGAAACCAATGCCATTGCCTCGGGCTCGTCGCATCAATTTCGACCATATATTTTTTTTCTTCTGAAAATGGACATTGTATGCGAACATTATCGCTTTTTAGTCATTTTCCCAAACATGCAAAAAGTCAAAGTCAAATGGGTCAAATTCAATGGTCAATGAATGACATCAGCAGTACGATAGATGATGTCAGCATGACACATGGTAGCACCAGAGGCTAACAAGTGGCAGTCAAATTCGATGTTTTCAGGCTGAGTTGGACTAGTACGGAAGTGACACGTGGTACCATACGAATGTTGACACGTGGCATGTGATGTCAGCATGATGACATGGCAGGACTAGGATATGACACATGTTTGTATGGACCTTGACGTGGAGATAGGTGGTAGGTTGTGGGATCGACATGTGGCATATGGGCTGACTGGGCAGGGTGACTTTGTAGTTACTGTATTGTACGGGCCAATCCAAAGGTGACATGTGGCCCAATCACAGGGCACCATGTGGCACCCCGAATTTTGCCAAGGTTGGCTAGGTCAAAAATTTGTTTGGCACTCCATAGGAATCAAACACTTGACCTCCTCCATAGCCCAAGAGTTCGGAACAACCAGTAGACCGATCGACCTATGTGTGTTTCTTGTTAAGGATATGGTGGAATATGGTTTTAATTTGGTAGTTGGTGGGATTTGGGGGATAAGCCCTGGTCGACGAGGGCTACCCATCGACTAGAGTAACCTTTCCATGTGACCGGGAGCAAATACCAAGGGTGGAAGACTAGGAAGAGGCACCTAGAACCTGTCCACATGGCGACCCACATGACCTAGAGCACAGAGGAATGGGGGCGCGATCTTGCTGGAGGGTGTTTGATGCAGGAGCATCGTCAACGAACACATGTGGTAGGATAACTTAGTGCCTGAGAATCATTTCAGAATATGAAACACTGGGAGTTATTGTGAATCTTTTGGAGCTGATTGAAGAACAAAAGAAGATCAAATGCTTGGAGGGGGAATGATCACGGGTGATCCAAGAGTTTCACTCTGAGTCTTGAATGTAACTGAGCTTAGGTAGCAGTTAGGTTTTCATTTTCAGGTAGATGAGTATTCAAGGGGAACCCTAAGGAACCTATGAAATAAATAGAGGTTTTATATGCACAAATGAGGCTCCTGCGAGTTAGTAGGAAGGTTCTGAGTTTTTTTTGTTGTTGTTGCTTGGTCATAGATGTAGCCATTTTATTTTTGAATCAATATAACAGAGGAAAATTGATCCAAATGGGTGTTGCTGTTATTGTTTGTAATTCCTTGTTATTGTGTTTTTTTGAATGAATGAATTTCATTACGAATAGATGAAACTGTGAATGTTAGTATAAGTTTCAATTATTTCTCTTTTGTTGAACCAGTGCAAGGTGTGCACACAGAACGCAAGGAGTGTGTGATAGGATCTATTTTGATTCCGAAGCTCAGAAGAGATAAAATTTCCCTTTGCAAGGAGTGCAAAGTGACTGCTGCAAGGTGTGCACAGTCACCTGCAAGAACCAAGTCTTGCATAAGAATCTGTTGCAAGGAGTGCACAGATTTGGAATTTGGCTAAGTATCAAAGTGACCCTTTAAGAAGTCAAAGGAACAAAAGGCAGGGAAGCCTAGAAGAGATAATTCTTTCTAGAGGCGTAGACGAGATCCAAGAAGTGGATTCATAAAATAATCAAAGGTTGGAGCCTTTGAAATCTTCCAAGTCAGGGAAGAAAGCGCAAGATCAGGAGTAGGATCTATAATGATTGTTGGATCAATCATCGTGAAGGATCTGGACCGTCAGATTATAGTCTAGACAATGAGGAGTAAGCACAGAGGAGAATAGATCTCAGTCGTTCGATCTGAGTGCAAAAGAATCATGGCCACTCAATCAAGGTAAAGTGCACTAACAATAATCCTTGAGGGTACACAAGAGAAAATGTTGTGGGTGGGAAATCCCCCTACGGAATAACATTAAGGGTTCTGTAATGCATGCAGAAATGACCTAAAGTCTCCTACTTCTTACCATCATCCCAATCATGAACCCCATTATTTATATGTAAATACAAATATAAAAGGATCAATTCACTATACCTTCACTTCCACGTTGGATGTAGATCCTTTCGTTTTCTGTTGCTCCATGACTGCAAGTTTCCTCCCAAAGCTGACTTGCATTCACAAACAAAAAAACAAAGAACTCCAAGCATGCATTTGATCTATGAACTAATGGGTTAGAGATTCTATCAAAATATAATCAATATTAAACATTAAACACCTCATATCGTGGGACGAGAAAAGTACTTCTTTTATTAATCTCACAAGAATACCTTACAATAGTGAGATCGATCACTGCTCCTCGAATCTGGTCCTGGGCTCCTCTTCAACTGTACTCCAACTACTTTAATATATGCTTCTGTTCACAGAATGGTTGCAAAAGGTTGGGACAAGGGGAATGCAAAATTGGGTAGAGTTTCTTTACTCTTATTTTTCTCTTCTCAAATGGGACCCCTACCCCTTCTTTTATTGGCTAGAAAGGGCTAGATATTTGGTCGAATGACCGGTTATAGGCAGTCAAACGATTTAGGCAACTTACTCGAAACTGTGAGTTCCATCTGCAACTTTCCGTTTTTCGTGCTTTTGTAGGTATACGCGGGATGTAGTAGGTCAGCTAGCATATACACATGTGCAGTAGTGGAGTAGGGCATGTATGCCTTCAAAAAGGGTGTTTTTAAGAAGTTGTTTCAATAGTGTCTTGGAAAAAATTGTAACATGAGATGGCCTGATGCCAAGTAAGCATATCTGGTGCAAATTAGGGTTATAATAGATTCCCGCTAATGTGTGAGGTCAAAATAGCATCTGATGGCCGAAATACATTATCAATATTCACCAATCATACGAAACAAGTGAGCCCAGGGACGAGAGTTTGGGAGGTGCCATCTGCAAAATAACAATTGTCTCACCGAGGCGGGCATACCCATGATCGGGATGAAATAAAATCATGGTTGCCAATCAAATACACTACATATCCATGTCATATAACTATATAACGTGTAGCCATGAGCAATACACAGCGGATCTACATCTCAAAATAAAAAAATATATACATGCATAGTATCCATCTTCTAGAAGCTGATAAGGCCTGATAGCTAGAGATGAGGTCTCCAGAGCTCGAGAAACAACTTGAAAATCTTCAAAACTTGGGTAGGAGTGTAATGTGAGTGTACGACTTCACTACCCAGAGGTATTCGACGGCTCGTCCGGCATGGAATAGAGGATCTTGATGATCAGGCAAAGGGCTTCATTGATTTCGAACAAAGACTTGATTGGGCTTTCGGGATGGTAGGGCATGAGTGCAAGAGACAAACTGCAGAAGGGATGACTCAAGCTTGGTAAAAAATTCCCTTAGACAATAGCATGACAAATGATGAGACTCAGGCAATATGGTATTGACATAAGTTCACGATGCAAAATGCAACACAAACTATCCAAATGTTTGGAAGAATAACCAAATGGAGGAGGACACAACTCTATGTAGTGAGAATAGCTTCCTAATTTCATATTAAATACTAGATCTTGAAGAACAAATGAAAGGATGTGCTTTGTCCAAGGGCGATTCATTGTGCTGCCAATAAAAATAAAATACTTTTCCCTTCCTCTTTTTGGGGTATATTTGTTTTTTTTTGTTTTTTCAATAATTTTGGAAAAAGAATAAAAGAATGCTACATTACAAAGGAGGAATGAGGGTTGCAAACATACTAGTTCTAGGCTCAAGGACCAGACTGATGTTTAGAGCAAGGACACTCAGAAAAATCCCTCCAGGGGTCAAGGTGTCAAGATGCAAAGGAAAAGTTCTACAATGCTTGCGTTATAAGGCATGCTTCAGATGGTTCAGTTGAGAGCAACATGAAGCCGACATTAGGCCAAAGATGCAGGAATGAAAATGTGGTTAACAAGACACAATGATAACGTCCTTCGATGTAAGTTTAACAAGCCCAGAGAAGGTAAGCTCAGTGTTTTTTCATTTTTAGAGAGTCTGAAAAAATGTAAAAAGGAAACTCCACTGGGGTAACGTTTTCGAAGGTAGTCTAATCGGCTCGAAAAAGGGGTAAACTAGCACTGAAAAGACGTCTATTCAAAACCATTTTAATGAGTGTGAAAAAGACAAGATCACTCGACAATCTTTTCAATTTTAAGGAGTCTGAAAAGAGATTAACTATCGACTCCGTATGGGATGTTCTTCTGGACCGTTTTAACAAGTGTGAAGAAACAAGGTCACTTGGCCATCTTTTCAATTTTATTGAGTCTGAAAAGAGCTTAACTATGGACTCCGTGGGGGTATCTTTTTTGTATATTTAGTCCCTCAGGCCCAAAAAAGGATTAAAATAATACCTGAGAATACTCTTCTATAGAACCGATGCCCCTAGAGTATACCTTTGTTAGTACAATTGACCATTCGAACCAAAAAAGGGGTAAACTACCACCGGACAGACGTGACTTCAAATTTAAGCTTAGCGAGCGTGAAAGGCCACAAGATCGCTCAACAATATTTTCATGTTTAGAGGGTCTGAAAAGGGTTTAAAAGAAGACCCGTTGTGTTTCAGGAGCCCCGAGGGTGAGGTCAAGAGTGATAAGGAATAATGCAAATGAGTCTCAAAATCGTGATCAGGGAAAAACTAATAAGGACTCCCAAGCCTATAGTCGTTAGTGACGGCATGGACACCAAAATGTAACCAGGATCTACCTAGGGCATCCATGTTAAGGTAGGCTCTACCACTAAATTACGAAACTTCTAAATCAACAAGGAGGGTTTTGTGTCGCAACTTGGTGGGGTCGATCCTATGACAAAGAGGAAAAGACAACAAGATGAAAGAAGTGGAGGTGGCATCCTACCTTAAATGCAACGAGTTGGAAAAATGAATTTTTACCAAAGGACCTTTAAAAAGACCCAAATCTCCAAAAATTTTCCCAATACCCAAAGTAACACTTATCATAACAATCCATAGAAAACTCCTGAACCATACTAAATGATTTTCAATTTAGAAAAAATGACAAAAAGGGTCCAAAAAATGACAAAAAAGGGCCAAAACGTTCTATAAATAGAAGTTGGGAGCTCATTATCACCATTGCAAATTGAGAAATTGACTGTGGAGCCAAAATCACCCCTTTGACAAAAGAGTTGATTCTGGGAGCTTCGGTGGATGGAATGAGTTTCCAATTGGACCAAGTAAGTACATATTAACTCCCCTTGCATCTCAGTTCTTCATTTAAGCATTTCTTTTTGTTTTTTTGGGGGGGCACTGACCCTTAAAATGGTCGGCCCTACGTATACACAGGTATCCTATGACATCCAACGTATGCCCATGTGCAGAGAAAATACTACACATGGGCATATGTGACTGTCATAATTACAACGCGTGTATACCCTCCAACATATGAAAAATTTTAAAAATGCAAGGGATAATCCCTCCTAAACTTGTCAAATGCAGGATGTATATTCACTGGAGGGAGAGGGAGCATGAGGACTTTGATTCTGTGGTCTCAGATGATCCTGATGCTATAGTTGTATTAGCACAATGCGGCTTATTCAAGTTCTTCCAGAGTGCATTTATGCAGGCACAACCTGGGCTGTTGAATGCCTTGATAGATTACTGGCACCCGGATGCGGAGGCATTTATTCTTGAGGGGCGGTCGTTGACTCCAACGACTGAAGATATCTACTTTCTGACTGGCTTCTCAAGGAGAGGGGAACTAGTCAACCTTCACACTTTTCCCTTTGGGCCTCGCAACACAGCGGATTTGATTAACCTCCATTGCGAGGCAGGTACAGACATGGTGGGAACCCAGGTGCTGATTCATAAGATCAGCAACCTAACGCTGAAAGCGAAAGTTCTACTTATTGGGCGGATGACTGGATCCACAAAGTTACACCAGGCTTCCCGGGCACACATGAATTGTGTGGTTCAGTGCTCGAATGCACAAGTTTTTGACTGGAGTACTACTTTACTAGACTGCATGAAAAGGCAGTTGACAGAGTGTCGGATGTGGAGGCACATAAACTTTGGGTTTGGTACTATCCTTTGTGATTTCTTCTTCAAGAGGGTACATAGCCTGAGTCCAAGGGAGATTGTACGAGGGCACATAGCCTCTTCTCCAGCAATAAACAGATGGACGACGTTGTTTCCACGACAAGGGGGAGGGAGGACTATCGAGGCCTTCGATGACAATTTTTTCGATAGGTGGTCTCGACAGATTCCTACAATAGAGGACTATCCCTATGCCGAAATTGACTTTTCCAAGGACCCTGACATGGGCATATCTCCCAGAGTGGTACGAGGAGAGCTAGGTCAGCTTGCTTTTCAAATTTATTTAACTTTTTTATTGTTTTTATATATATCAGAGTATCTGATAGACATGTGTCTGTGATGTGTAGATGTGGGACCGGTGTGTCCAATGGACTTTTCGAGGACTAGGCGACGTCCTTGACCAGAGGCCACATCAGCCGCAGTTGGAGGACTAGCAGTAGCAGGGGGACCTCCAGTTGGTGAGGCTGAGATAGTTTTGAGATGGGTAGAGAAGAAATTTACCTCACTCACTTGCACAGTCCCCATGGAAGAGATTGAGGATATGCCACCATCTATGTAGCCTCATGTAGTGGGGGTACCACGGACGTGGGTCCGACTTTTTCGATGTTTGGAAAACGTTGTTGATCATTATAATAGGGCCAACATGCTCCGTCCTTAGTTAGGCTGGACTGCTTACATGCCGAGGGCACTACTTGTATATTTTTGAGGGCATAAGCCCCTGAACTCTTCACTAGATGTATTTTTGAGGCGCTTGCACCCACCCATGTACTCTGATATTTTTGATATTATATATGGAATTTTGTGTCTTTTTATGTGTTAAGGACTACATCTATTTTATAAATGTATTTTACATGTGCGTGTGTATATTTCTCTTACATGTGTGCAATATGCCAATCTAATACATGATTAGATAGGGTGTCTGTAACTTGATTCAATCTCCTAGGAACATGGATATACGTAATGTAATCAAATTTTCGTTCTAAGAGACGTACCCTAAGGAACTGTCGGTGTAGAGTAGGATCGTAAACGTGGTAAACTCCATTTAACTGAGACACAACCAACTGAGTGTCTAAATATACCCGGAGGTGAGAGATACCATGCGACAAAGCGTGATGAAGCAACTCTAGAACTGCACTGTATTCGACAACATTGTTTGTGGTGTCACCTAAATAGATACCTCCTGAAGATAGCAGCTGGCCTTGAGGTGTGAAAATCACCCAAGCTATGGAAGAAAGCCTCCGAGTGTGTTGGCTAGCGTCGTCCGCAAACCCAAAAAACACCTCTGATTCACTTGACATCTGCCACAGTGAAAAAGATGTCATAAAAAACCACATGTCTACAAAACCAAAAGACAAAAACTAAAAACGCAAATGTACACGAACTGTACATATGTTACAAAAAGTTCCCCAAGGTGACCCACCTATGAATAATACTTCTTGAGGTAGAGCCCATTTCTAGGCTCTGCCAAATAATTTCCCTCAAAGTCTACTAGACGATAAGCACCCTTTTTTAAAACCTCTTTTATGATGAAAGGTCCGAACCACATGGGTTTGAACTTTCCTGCCCCCAGGGGGTCCTTATCTTGGTCATAGACCAAGACAAGGTCGCCTTTAGAGAAAATCTGAGGACAAACAAACCGATCATACTAACACTTGACTTTCTGTTTGTGAGTCTCGTTGGCCAAGGTGCATCATGATGCTTCCCATTGAGCTGCTCGAGGTATAATAAACACTCTTCAAGCGGTGAAGTGTCTGGAAATAACTGTACTGCCAACTTTAGAGACAGGATCTGGAACTCTATAGGCAAGACTGCTTCTATCCCGTAAACCAGTTGAAAAGGTGAGAAACTGGTTGCAGTCTTAATTTGACTTGGCCGAATTGATCGTTCGCTGTAGAATAGTTTTAAGAGATTTATTTACATCTTCCACTTGACCATTCGCTTGTGGGTAGTAAGGTGACAAATGTTCTTGCCTCAACCCAAGATTTGATGTTAATTCAATCATCATTATGTTCTGAAAGTGACTTCCATGGTCAGTGACAATCTTTCTCGAGATGTCGAACCTTGTTATAATCTGGTTAAACAAAAAGAGAGTGCCAGTCTTGCCATCATCCTTGAACGTTGGCATAGCTTCGACCCACTTGGTGAATTATTCTACTGCTACGATGATATAGCAGTGCCCCTTTGCTGAAGGAGGGTTGCATGTAGTGTAATCAATCCCCCACTTGGTGAAGGGGCCAACAGTGATTATGGGAAATATGGGAGCGGGGTGTGCCCTTACCTTCCGAGAGAAGATCTGACACGGGTGGCACTTCTTGACTAATTCGATACAATCTTTGATTAATGTCAGCCATAAGTAACTGGCTCGTAGAATCTTTTGGGTTGTTTCCAACCCAGACAAATGACCACCACATGTTCCAATATGGAAATCGTTAAGCACTATTTCTGCTTCTTCATGAGCGAGGCATTGGCTAAGGATGCAATCTACACCTCAACGATACAAAGTATCTTCGAGTATGAGTAGATCTTAGCTTGATGGCGTATACGACAATGCTCATCACAAGAAGCAGAGGTGGGGCACTTCAAATTCTAGAGATAGACAAGTATATCTCCATACCAGGGATCCGAAGATGCAATCAAAAACATGTCTCCTTGAATAGGCAATTCTTCAGGCGTAACATCACCTGAGTCGACTGAAAGTTCCCAAATGAGTTCCGCAAAGACCAGTGACTTTTTGGATTTCGCCGAAACAAAATCTAAGTCAAATTCTTGGAGGACAACTATCCATCTACTGATATTTCCGCCAATTACCCGTCATGTCAACACATATTTAAACGAATTCACAATGGCAATGATGGTGGTCTTGCGAAACAAGATATAATGATGGAACCATTGGACAGCATGAACTGCTGCCAACACAAGTTTTTCAATGTGGGAATAATTGAGTTCTGGTCCAACCAGACCTTAGCTCGGGTAATAAATCACATATTCTGATAGAAAATCATCCTCCTGAACTAAGACCATATAGATGGTTGACTCTGCTGCCACCAAGTACAATAGGAAATATTTGTTATAATTGGGTGGCCGAAGTAGAGGGGCAGTCGTGAGGGAGGGTTTCAATGCCTCGAAAGAGCATTGAGCAGCTTCTTCCCAATGAAAAGGAACGTCCTTCTTCAGTAAACACATAAATCCCTTTGTGATCTCGGCACAGTTTGTGATGAAACACCGTAAAAAGTTCGTTTTTCCCTGTAAACTCTGAAGCTGAAGGATTGTACATGGGGGAGGCTGCTGAAATATTTCCTCAACCTTGAGAGGATCAACCATGATCCCTGTTGTTGAAACTATGAAACCTAGCAGACGACCTGACGTCACGCAAAAATTGCATTTGTTGGGATTTAGGCGAATCCGGAAGTAGCGGCATTGCTCAAAGATAAGTCGGAGGTGTGTGGGATGATCAGTTCTATTACAAGATCATGATGCTAAATCATCTAAGTAGGCCTCGACTATATGTTTGAGATCGTGGAAGGCAAAAGACATGGCCCACTGAAAGGTAGCTCCAACATTTTTCAGACCAAAAGGCATCTTGCGATAAGTGAATGTACCCCATGGACAAATGAAGGTTGTTTTGTGTTGGTCTTTGGGTTTGATCTGTATTTGATTGTATCCTGAAAACCATCCATGAAATAAAAGGCCTCGCAACCTGCGCATTCATCGACTATTTGGTCAATAAATGGTGTAGGAAAATTATCTTTTGGACAGGCTTTGTTCAAATCAAGGAAGTCCGTACATACGTGAATCATTCCATGTTTTTTGTCAACCGACATGGGATTTGACACCCATTGGGTCAAATGGACGGGGTAGATAAAACCTTCTTTGAGAAGTTTCTCTACTTCAACCTTAATAGTTGTTGCTTTCTTAGGATTAACCGGATGAAGCTTCTGTCGAACTGGCTTAGCGTCAGGATAAGTCGTGATTTTGTGTTCAACAATTTTTGGGTCAATGCCTGGCATTTCCTCATAAGACCAAGAAAAAACATCGCAAAATTATTTAAATAAATTCGTGTAGATTCGAATCTCCCCGGGGGAACAGTCAGGTCCGACGAAAAAATTCTCCACGACACTAGGAGTTCTGGAGATATTAATAGGTATAGTTTCAGCAATGGTTTCCATATTACCCTCGGCATAAAAGACATGCATAGACAAGGGATTGATAGGACAAGACCTATCTCCAGTCATAGTCAAAGTGAATTCCCCGGCTTCAATTCTTCTTAACTCTGGGAGGAAATAATATTTGTGATGGAGATCATCCCAGGGTTTGTTCGAACTAGTCATTGCTTCAATAATTGCTTCGTCTGAGGGAAAGACTAAGTCTAAATAATCAGTATCGGCGAGGGAACCTTGATCCCAAATAGGCTCTATAATCAGATCTAACTCTTGTGCGGGAATCAGATAGGGGTCGACGGAAGCTTGCTGGACTGTAGAGTATGCAACTTCTGCCGCGGAGAAGGGCATGGCCATACCATGGTGCCCTGTCCCTTCCATCATGGCTTATGGGGAAGGAAGAATCCATGGATCGTTGAACTAAGTCATACAAAATGACGAGATCTGGAAAATATCACCCTTATGGTGGTTTGATATGAACTTAACATCACCTTGAGGAGGTGGGTAATCGAATGTACCCATCAAAGGTGGGCACAAACCAACTCCTATGTTGATGATACCGGGTTGAGGGTTATCAATCATCAGGACCGCAGATGCCCCCAAAGAAGGGTCAGGACGGGAGAAATACAAATGATCAATGGTCATGATCCGACCCTCATGTGGAAAAAACAAGACCCGAAAAACTGTAGCGACCACTGCTTGCATGGAATAGGTCCAACTCCTTCCTAACAAGATATTGTAGTCGAGAGATGCATTGACCACTTCAACATCGACACACACGGTCTTCCCTCCTAACTGCATGGTAAAAGAGGGGATGATGCCATGTGGCCGGAATGAACAATCGTCAAAAGCGGTAAGAAGAGTGGGTGATGGAGACAAAGCGGGCTGGCCAATGGCCTTCCAACACACCAAAGACATTACGCATGTTGAGGCACCCTCATCAACCACCGTGCAAAAAATGTTCCTTGTAAAATTTTTCGTGGTGTAAGCCACTACTATCTGGAATGCTATGTGGTAAGGGAGATGAGGTTTTAGGTCAGTCGTATCAAGCATGATCGTACCTGGATTACAAGTCTCAAAAGATCCTAAAGTGGCTAACAGAGCATTTCTCTGGGAAGGGAAGCTCTGGAGGACCTCCAAATTAGACATCGCACAAGGGGTTTGAGACAAATCCTCCACCACAGAGTATTTATGGGTAGCCCTTGCGTTTGGATTGTGAGAAGATTTCTTGAATGCACCTTTTGGGATGTGTGTCACTATTTCACCCAACGTCTTATTGATCTGTAGAGGAAGAGATGGGATTTTGTCTTCTTTACTTTTCTCAGAGGTGCTTAGCCTGTTGTAGTCATGTGCTCTAGTCGATATATAGGCATCACCTTTCATCATATACACATTCGCGGATGCAAGATTGCTCAAAGATGGAGGGGGTCCTTGACTGCCCCCTTCCGTTCTTGTAGAGGCTTGGGTTAGATTTTGCCCATGTTGAAATGGGTTCGTTAACACAACAGGTTGTTGCTGCGACAATAAATGTTGGGCCTCCACAAGCCGAGGGCATTGGTGAGTCGGGTGGTCTTCTGCGCACAGGTTGCATGGATACTTCGACTTCCTCTTTTATGTGTTGCCCCCACCAACATTATCAGTGGGTTTCTTATCCCCCTTACCCTTCTTTCATTGTTTCTTATTTCCTTTAGGCTGCTGGATGGCCTTCGGTTTTTTTGATTGCACACTATGTACATCCGACGTTTGGGTAGGGGGAGCAATCAGACTAGTGTTTTGGCTAGTTGTTGTGTGTTGTATTGAAAACTGCTGCAATTGTTTTGTTAGCTGATCAACGGGCTTTGTTTGTGCTGAACCAACAATACCATTGAAATTTGGTCCAACTCGTTGTCTGGTTTTATCAAGTATTGACCGTGGCGCATCCGACAAAATTTTGTACTATAAACCAGACTGAGAGTAAATCAGCTCTAGTTGTTGAGATCTCATGATTGCATCTTCTTCGGAAAACATTCCTGATGTTGCGACATCTTTGGATAAGTGTGGGACCAAATACTTAAGGAACCACTCAAGCAGGAATGATGGTGGGACTAGTAATTTAATCAAACTCTTCTGGCGTCTCCATTCTCGGATGTGATCAGAGATATGGTCTGCCTTTGTCTGTTCGAAGTTGGCCAACAATTCTATGTCGGTGTTTTATCTCACAGGTAATTGAAAATGGTTTAAGAAATCCATTACCAATTCGTCGAAGGAAGAGTATCTTGAGTGGTCAAGCTTAATGTACCATTTCGCAGCACTCGCAATGAGAGTGCATTGAAACAAACACAATTGTATGGAGTCATATTTTAACAAATTAGACGAGCACCAAAGGTGAAATGTAGTCACATGATCGCCTGGGTCTTTGTTAGGCTTGGCCTTGAACTTTGGTATGTCCAAAGGAAACTTGGTCGGCATAGGAGGCCAGCACAGATCGTGACAGATAGGATCATTCAACAACATTGTCAAGTCTGGAAAATGCTACATTGCCAGAAATGGTAGTTTGGGCTGTTGGTTATAACCATGGAAAAAGGGGCCTGGAGTTTGACTGGTACCAGGTTGCCAAGAAAAGTTGGGTTGCTGACCAGGGTTCCGGTAAAAACCATGGCCTTGACCAACATACAGATTCTATGTTTGTGGATACATCATCGGCTAATTCCCATAATATGACATAGACGGTTGGGCATGCATTGCATTCAAATGACTTTGGGAAGGGTTGCCTCATGCCAATCCCATGGGCATAGGTCCTGCGCCTTGCCTAGGGTTCCATTGGTTGTGGAAGGAATTTCCCCTGATCGACATCCCTGATGAGGGAACTGATCCCTGCCATGGATTCCAAGGTCCTTATGCAAAAGGAATTCCTGGGTTTTCCCCCTGTGCAGGAATAGTACCCTACATAGGATTTTGTTGTCCATAATTGGGGTTGCCCTCAATCGGGAAAGCAGTTGATGAGAAAGCATTGTTACCAAACACACCGAACAAAGAGAATGGTGTCGAACCTACCGACATGCTATGAGAAGGTAGTCCTTGACTCCTTGCTCCAAATGAACTATGGTGTGCATTTGGCTCGACGGAATGCTGGTGAGCACCACCGAGTGAAGGGGACAAAGGATGTATATGACCTCCTCCATAAGGGAAAGCATTATAGGAAGCTAAAGTGCCCCTCATGGATCCTTTCAAAGAAGCATTAGAGCTCCCTACCCCCATACCTAAAGTCTGTAGAGTGGTGTAGGAAAGTACATGACTCATACCTGAGCTAGGCATCCCATATGAAAACGGAGGGCCTGTCACACTCTGGGTGAAAGGAGCAGTGGCCACCGTCATAGATGGAATCAGACCATTGCTCCAGGTAGAGGCGGTCGAGGCCATGGTGGCTCGGACTGGTGACGGTGGTTTAGGAGGTGGAACACCCCCTGTGGTGACAACTGTCGCGAGAATATGAGGATTCCCAGAAGAAGTGGCAACATTTGTTTCCATTACTGCTTGTGATATTGGCTGGTGCTCGTAAGGATAAATCTATATGATGATGGGCACCGAAAAATCAGTGGTCGGAGTTTCGTATGGACGAAGAGCTTCTACTCCAAGTTATGAAATGGTTGGTTCCTCTGAAAGGAAAAGTTCTTCTCTCTAAGGTCGATCGGGTACAGTTTCCTGCGACCCGATCACCTCAAAAGACCCTTGCTGGTCTAGTTTTCACATTAGCAGTGGCGGGGGTGGCTCCAGTGTAACCAGTGGTAGGCCAAGAAACCTTCGTGAGCGACGGGTCTCCTGATCCTCCATTGTGTGAGAAGATCAAAGACACACTAGGGCTTTCTATTAACGTTCAAAACCAACACACACTAGAAAAATTCTCTATGAGATAAGATGAGCAATCACTAACTAATTGGAAGAACAGTTACAACAACCAACACTAGAGAAACTTACCGATGCAAGTGCAACTCAAAAATGGAAGCACCCTCCTGGTATACTTTGCAAAGTGTGGCCTGATTTCTATCCTAGGTACCATGGTATACCCCCATAGTCACCTGTGTAAGTCCCTAAAATAAAGGCAACTAGGTTGCCAGCACGTGAACAGTCACTAGGTGGGTACAGTCAACAGTCGGGTGGACCGCAATGAGTAGGGTATCAAGCCTGAAACCTGTCAAGGGTATCGAAAAAAAGTGGTCTTGAAGACAACTGAGGACCTTGAACGGATTCGATACCCATGAAGCTCTGTGGCAAATGCGATCGACGAAATCCCAAGACAAGCCCTCTATATGCATTCCCCACTATGCTTGGTCCAGCTTTGGAGGGGTTATCTCTGCTACGTTTTTGCATGCGACCTTGTGTTTAGCGCCTGTGTTAGAGGGGGGTCCCTCATAACTTTCACGATACTAGAATTTTAACACTCCCTAGCACAGACTCTTATGTATGTTTTATAGCCTTGAAGAGTTTCCTCTCCAACCTAAATCAAGGCTCTAGCTTAGACTAGTTGATGGACCCTACAAAACATAAAGTCTAGTTGATTTTATTTAATCGTTAATTTTTTTGCTTGTCTTAAGTCAAAGGTTATGAAAGTGAAACTAGTGATGTTTTGATATACAAAAGAGAAGATAAATAGAAAGATGGAAACAAAATAACTTCTTCTTGACAAATTCAGGTTTGCACTTTTTAAATTCTTTAACCAACTTTTCAAACTATATATTTTTTTCTAAGATCTATGAACAACAAACTCAAAATAGGATTTCGCTCGACTACGAGTTACTTATTGTCCTAATTAAACAACCAAGAACTTATGAAAGAAATTTTTTTCCTTGATTATGAATGCAAACAACCAACTACTCAATCAAGCAAAGAAATGAAAAACTTCAGCATGCTTTAAAATAAGAGATTTGAAAAATGGATTCCTTTTCTTTCTTCTAAAGAAAGCAAAAAGATAAAGTGAAGACAAAAAATAAACCAAAAATAACTTCTGGCCCTACTGCGGATCGCAGGGAGTCACTGACCACACCAAAAAGGCTGATTGGAAAAGACTCATAGATTTGTCTAAAACTCTATTACAGAAAACTCAAGAAATCTTTTTGAAGAAAAGAAAACTATGCTATGGTAAGACCTAATCTAAATATTGTGATCACAGAGACCAGGGGAGAGACCAAAAATACCCTTGAAAAGAATGACTTCTGACAAGTAAGAGGATGACTGCCTCTCTTTGTCAAAATCTCCCTGACACAGATACGCTATTGTCACTTCAGCAACTAGCGTATATACACAGGTTGTCCAAAGGCAGAGCACATATGCACGTGTGCAAGGCTACTACAGGGAACATATATCTCTGTAAATGCTCAAAAAGATGAGAAAATAACAGTCCATCATAGGCAAGGAGTACTGGTATTGAAAACAAGAGTAATTTATAGACAGAAAAAACGACTTGGGCAAAGAAAACACAAGGAAACTTCGATAAACAAAGCTAATCTGAGGTTATTCCTATGCTATAGACTGCAACAAAGAGACCATGACCAAATCCAGGAAAACCCTGAGAAGGATCACTTATGACAGGGAAAGAGGATGACTGCCTCTCCTAAAAAAAATTATGGACTTAAGCATGCAACTGACACTTCAACAACCCAATGGATATACGCGGGCTGTCTAAAGGTAGGGCGCGTGTATACGCGGGCATGGCTTTTGCAGGCCACGTATACCTATGTAAATTTTCAAAAAGAAAATCAAACAGTCAAGAAATCATGCAACGAGTACTAGTATGGAAGACTAGAATCCCTACAAACTCAGACTCTTGCAAAAACTTAGAAAAAAGGTAATAAAACCAATTCTAAAATACGCAAAAAGTATCCCCAGAAAACCCTAGAGATTCCCCAGTATGGTCGCCAATTTTGTTGTGGGTGGGAAATCCCCCTACATAATAGCATTAAGGGTTATGTAATGCACGAAGAAATGACCTAAAGTCTCCTACTTCTTACCATCATCCCAATCATGAACCCCATTATTCATATGTAAATACAAAGATAAAAGGATCAATTCACTATACCTTGACTTCCACGTTTGATGTAGATCCTTTCGCTTTCGGTTGCTCCTTGACTGCAAGTTTCCTCCCAAAGTTGACCTGCATTCACAAACAGACAAACAAGTAACTCCAAGCATGCATTTGATCTATGAACTAATGGGTTATATATTCTATCAAAATATAATAAATATTAAACATTAAACACCTGATATGGCGGGACGGGAAAAGTACTTCTTTTATTAATCTCACAAGAATACCTTACAATAGTGAGATCGACCACTGCTCCTCGAATCTGGTCCTGGGCTCCTCTTCAACTGTACTCCAACTACTTTCATATATGCTTGTCTTCACACAATGGTTGCAAAAGGTTGGGACAAGGAGAATGCAAAACTGGGTAGAGTTTCTTTACTCTTATTTTTCTCTTCTCAAATGGGACCCCTACCCCTTCTTTTAAAGGCTAGAAAGGGATAGGTATTTGGTTGAATGATCGGTTATGGGTAGTCAAAAGATTTAGGTAAATTACTTGAAACTGTGAGTTTCGTCTACAACTTTCCATTTTTCTTGCTTTTGTATGTATACGCGGGCTGTAGTGGGTCAGCTAGTGTATACATGCATGCAGTAGTGGAGTAGGGTGCACATGCCTTCAAAAAGGGTGTTTTTAAGAAGTTGTTTCAATAGTGTCTTGGTAAAAATTGTAACATGAGATGGCTTGATGCCAGGTAAGAATATATGGTGCAAATTAGGGTTATAACAGGAATAGAGTTCCAAAGTCCCGAAATCATTAGAGACGTCCATCCAAGAGGACACGTGGTGAGAGATCAGCAGTTCGCTGACTCGTGACTCAAGGAATTCAAAGGGTAGAGTCGTGAAAACTCGCAAAAAGTGAAATCACGATTTGATCTAAGAGGTTAGATCATGGGGAGTTGTGAGCCATCAATCTGATGCTCGCAGTTATCGGGAAATTGGGAATCGAGAGAACAGAGGTGAACCAACCTCCAAAGTCCCGAAATGTGAAATCGTGACTTGATCATGCCTGTCAATCGAGGGAAGATCGTGGATCGTAGATCTAATCATATCGGGAATTCCCGATATGAGAAATCTCGACACGCTTGAGAGTTGAGCCTGGGGTCATGACCAGAGGTCACATTAAGGGAAGATAAGGGAGGGGCTAGTACACTCTAGGCTCCTGTTGGGGTTTTGAAGGTCAGGAGAATCAGAGTGATTCACATGCAAAGACGTGATGTGCGAAATCGCGAAACGCTTTTTGGGTTAAGTCCGTGGTGACAGCCAGTGGTCACGTGAGAGAAGATTGCACCTGGTTCTTGTTCGCATGACTGAGTTTCATGAAAAGGACCTATGGACATTTCTTGAATATTCCAACAGGGAATTGAATAGTTGCTCCAGCTTGAATATTGAGAAGATCCAGAGATTGGGAGGTCAACAGACCCTGCTGAGGTAGGGGCACTGCATCAAGTGGTATCAGAGAAAAAAACTTTTTCTTGCAGACAACAGGAAAAGGAGAGGAGACAAGAGAACTCAAAGTTGTACTCTGTGTATGAGAGACAGTCAACACAATTCCACCAAGGAGATGAGTGGATCCACCTTTAGCCAATCGAGTTGTAGAAAGAGAAATAAAAGAGCTTCGTGCAATATTGGAGGCGATGGAGGTAGCGCAAAGAAGAGCACCTGATGCTGGAGAAATCAATGATGCAGAGAGTGAAGAGGCATAATTTGAAGAAGCTGGAGGAGATAATTTTGCTGAAGAACGCTTTCTAGGAGCAGTTTTCAGATTGGGAGCTAGAGCCAAGATAGAGGTCCCAATGTACGAAGACAATTTGGATGTTGAAGAGCTGCTGGATTGGATACGATCCATGGATAAATATTTCGACTATGAAGACATCAATGAGGAGAAAAGGGTGAGACATGAAAGGACATGCAACACTGTGGTGGGATGAACTACAAGCTAAGAGGAGAATTAAAGGAAAATAGAAGATAAATAATTGGGAAAGAATGGTAGCCAAGTTGAAGGATAAATTCATGCCCAAATATTATCAGATCAATCTGTTCAGGAAGCTGTAAAACCTGAGACAGAAGGGTATGATAGTTAAAGAATACATAGAGGAGTTCTACAAGATGAACATCAGAACTGGACAAAGAGAGAAGGATGAAGAAAAAGTTTCTAGGTATATAAATGGCCTGAGGTATGAAATCTAGGATGAGATTAGCATGATGTCAGTGAGGACAGTGGAGGATGCTTATCAGTTCGCAGTGAAGGCAGAGGAGAAGTTGACTAGAAAACAAAATCAGCGAGGTAGAGGTAGAAGCCCAACCCTAGACAAAGGCAAGGGAGTTTCCCATGAAAAGACACATAAGTCCAAGGATGATGCTGAGAAACCACACAGTCACTCGGAAAGAGGAGGAAGTTCCTGAGGAAGGCAAGGTGGTGGAAGAAGTTCTTCTAGAGGAAGAGGAAGAAGCAGAGGAGGAGAAGTAAGGTGCCATGCCTATGGAAAGATAGGGCACATGTATTGGGAATGCCGCGAGAGAAAAAAGAGAGCAGAAGGAGGTGAAGCTCACATTTCAGAAGCACAGAGAAGAAATGTTGAAGTAGAAGGAGCAGAGGATGGAACAACCCTAATGTTGAGAAAGGTTCTTTTGAAACTAGAGTTAGAAGTTGAAAATCTAATGCAGAGGAACAGTCTCTTCAGGACAACTTGCAAGACTAAGGACAGAGTCTGCAAAGTGATAATTGACAGCGGGAGCACTGACAACTTAGTATCCACAGAGATGGTGGAAAAAATTGTAAATTTTCAAACCCCAACCCAGTTTCAGTCTCGTTGATTTTTCCAGCCAATGTTTAATGCCCAAACCCAGTTTTATATCAGAAATTAAATACACAGCAGAAAATTAATTTTAGAACCGAAACATGAGGATTCTAAACATCATTTATAACGTAAAAATAAAATATCAACAACACATAAAACTCAGAAAATATTGACACAGATATTTTCGGTCTAACTTTTACCCTGGAAAAACCCACAAGGGGAAAACCAGTGAGAGAGGGAGATTTTTATTATTTAGGAGCTTCAGAGAATTTTGTTACAGCATGTTCATCTTCAGAAATTTGAATGAAAAACTTATCTCGATAACTGTGTCAAGTCTTCACACAGGAAAATGAGCGAAACTCCACAAAACTCTTCCCAGAATTTTCTACAATCAATTACAGGTCTTCTCCTTGATTTCTGTGCCTCCAAAATGTTGTATGATCACCTTAAAATTTGTGCCAATTGAATCATTCAAAAACAGTGAAATAAATGTTGTACGATTGCCTTGGGAAACGTGTCGAAACTTATAGAAAATAGAAAAGTTCATTCTTCTCGAAATATGTGCCTAAATAACAGTTGTACGGACCGTATGGACTGTATGGAATCTGTACATTATAGACTGTACTTTCTGCCTCGGTTTCCTTGCCTTTTTCTTGCTGTACAGAATTCAAAAATTCGTATAGTACGGCCTCTCTCCTCAGACTATACCTTGCCTCGATTTCTGTGCCTTCTCTCCTTGCTGTACGACCTTCTCTATTCATAAAGTATGGCCTACATTCAATGTTGTACTTGCTTCCTCGATTTCTGTGCTAGATAGTAGCCTTGAGATGCATGCCCTAGCTCTGCAAAAATGGCTTCCTCTCAAACTCAAAAATTCTCTCTCTTTTCTCTGTCAACAATGAATGAACAATCCAACAAAGGGTGTGCCCCTCAACCCTAATCGACCTCATGAGGTAGGTGAGGAGTTTCTTAATCCAACGGTTGATATTGGATTAGATGAGTGGCTGAGATTTGGTGTCTCTTCACTCACCCTCACTAAAGTCATAAAGCAACTTTTAATTTTTATCTCACAAATTAAATGACTAGGGCCCGCATTAGGCACTTTCTCACCCTTTAGGCACCTAGGGATGAGAATCACTTTCCTAGGTACTTTATTTAATTAAAAATTTAACACTCCCTCTTACCAAGGAAAGTGTTACTCACCACTCCAAGCTTGTCCCTGAAAAATACAAACTTGCCTTTTCCCAATGCCTTGGTGAGTATGTCTACAACCTCCTCCTTTGTAGATATGTACTGTATCTCCACAACTCCTCTCTGAACATAATCACGGATGAAGTGATAAAAAATCTCTATATGTTTAGACCGGTCATGAAAAACTGGATTCTCCGAGAGTTTGATGCAACTCTAATTATCACAGTAAATCACAGTAGGCCTCAACTGCACACCGAACAATTCCACCAACAACTTGCGAAGCCAAAGAGCCTCACAATTGGCCTGACTATATGCCATATACTCAGCCTTTGTAGAACTCAAAGCCATTGAATTTTTCTTCCAACTGAACCAAGACACAACTGTTGAGCCCAATCCAAAGAAACACCCTAAAGTGCTTTTCATGTCACTGACACATCTTGCCCAATCCGAATCTGTATAGCCAACCAGATGAAATCCATCTCCTCTCTGATAGTTTAGACCATAATCTACCGTACCAAAAAGATACCTGAGCACATGCTTTGTTTCCACCTAGTGCACTCTCCCAGGTTCCACCATGAACTGACTGAGAGTGTTGACATCAAAATAAATATCTGGCCTAGAATTGACCAAATACATCAATGACCCGATCAACTGATGATACAAAGTGGAATCCACCAATTGTGACTCAGAAGCATGAAGCTTCTTCCAGTTGGTAATCATGGGAGTGTTCATGGGCCTACAATCCCCCAACTTAAATCTACTTAGAATATCACACGAATACTTCCCCTGTCCTAGGAAGATGTGTCCAGGCTCCTGCCAAACCTCCAATCCCAAAAAGTAATGCATCAGTCCGATATCAGTCATCTCGAACTCTGAAGCAAGGCTCTCCTCGCAACTGTTGATGAGTCTCTCTGCCCCTGTAATGAAAATATCATCCACATATAGCAGAAGAATGAGAGGATCCACTCCAACCATAGTGAAATATAGGTTGGGATCCGCCTCACTCTTCTCAAAACCCAACTACTGCAAATAGGAATCTATCCTCGAATACCAAGCTCTGGGAGCTTGTTTCAGCCCATACAATGCCTTCTTCAGTCTACACACATAAGACTCTCTCCCATGCACCTCAAAGCCCAATTCCTGCTCAATATACACCTCCTCCTCAATAAGACCATTCAAAAATGTGGTCTTCACATCCATCTGGTGGATCTTCCAACCCATCTTTGCTGCAATGGAGATCACTACCTTGTTTGAAGTGGATCTAGAAACTGGTGCAAAGGTATCATCATAGTTGACTCCCTCAACCTATGAAAAACCCCGAGCCACAAAGCGAGCTTTGTACTTCTCAATGCTGCCATCTGCAACATACTTTAGCTTATAGAGCCACCTGGAAGTCACCATTGACTTCCCATCAGGTCTAGGAACAACTTCCTAGATATCGTTCTTCATGATGGAATTGCACTCTTCCATCATGGCATATCTACACACCTATCTACTAGTAGCCTCCTCAAAAGTGGAAGGCTCAAAATCCTGAATACTGCTCACCATCGTGATGTAGCTTCAAAACCTCTCGGGAGGTTTACTCTCCCTCACTACCTATCTGGGATTCCCCACTGAACCTTGTGCCTCCCTCTAAGTGTCTATAAGCCACTTGGGACTCCTCCTCTTTGAGGTAGTGTCCCATGGAGGGGACTCTCCATGCTCAACCCCATCTCCTGAAGACAATGATCCTAAAGTCGACTCTAAAGTACCTGAGCCTGAAACCTATGGACTAGTAGCATGCAAACCTGAATCCTGTGGCTCTGTCACCTGTGAACCTGTAGTCACTAAAACTGGTGGCCCTGACCTCTGTGTCATTCTAGTTTGCTGCAGGCTCACCTGAATATAAGATGAATACTGCTCACCTTTCTCTATTCCTCTAGACTTCCTAAAGGCTCTATCCTCCTCAAATCTGACATCCCTCCTCAAGACAGTCTTCCTCAAGGAAGGAAGGTATATACGAAAATCCTTTGAAGTTTCACTGTACCCAAAAAATATCCCTCTCTCTGTCATGGGCTCTAGCATTGTCCTCTTCTCAGAAGGGACATATGAATATGTGATGCACCCAAAAATACAAAGGTACCCCACCTCAGGCTTCATCCCAGAAAAATCCTCCTCAGGAGTCATGCTCCCCACAGCCTTGTGAGGACTCCTGTTCTGCAAATAGACTGCAGTCTAGAATGCCTCAGCCCATAGAAATAGGGGCAACCCCTAATCATGTAGCATGGATCTCACAACCCCAACAATAGCTTTGTTCTTCCTCTCTACAACCCTATTCTGCTACAGCTTGTAAGGAACAATCAACTCTCTCCTGGTTCCCTCTCCTGCACAGAAGTCCATGAACTCCTTGGAGGTATACTCACCCCCATTGTTTGATCTCAGGACTCTGGTTTTCTTCCCTGTCTAGTTGTCCATAAGAGATTTGAACTCTTGGAACTGACTGAAGACCTGTCCTTTGGTCTTCATGAAGAAAATCCAAGAATTCCGTGAGAAGTCATCAATGAATACAACATAGTATAGGAAACCAGTCAACGATGTCGAAGACATTGGGACACATACATCAAAATGTATAAGATCAAGAATCCATGCTACTCTACTGGCACTGCTCGGAAAAGCAGTCTTGGTGTACTTTCCCAAAGCACACCCCTTGCACAACTTATGGTGCTCTAAATTGAAATATGGAACTCCTGTCACCATCTCCCTCAGAACTCTCAAAGCCCCATGGTGTAAATGGGCCATCCTCCTGTGCCATAGCTCACATAGGTCACTACTGTTGGTGGTATGAATCAATTCTCTCATTGGATGGAACAATAACTTGTACAACCTCTCATGTCTAGTACCAATCAGTTTGGCCGAAGTGATGCTAGACCCCCTGGGGAAAAGGAGCACCTGCCCATCACGGAACAAGACCTCATAGCCCCTCTCCTCAATAGTCGAAACTGACACTAAGTTATTCTTCAAGCTCGGAACATGTAGAACCTCTATCAAATTCATGGAAGGCAAAGACTCCCTCTAAAATGATACAGTTCCACAACTTGCCACCTTGATCTTTCGGTCATCTCCAAGCACTACCTCAACATTTCCCATATGTGTGAGGTCTGTCAAGTGCTCATGAACCCTTATCATATGGCGAGAGGCACCACTGTGAATATACCAAGTATCTGAATGGATAGACAGATAATCAAGGAAAACTCCTTGTAAAACTTGGTGGAAAACTCTTCCACCTCTGCTGAAGTTGTTGTTTTTTTCTTCTTCTTGTTTGGACACTGACCTGCATAGTGCCCAAACTTATGGCATACAAATCACTTGACTTTTCTCATGTCTTTCTTAATTCACCCTTCGGCTTGTTTCCTCCCTTAGGACTCTTTTTGAACTTCTTCTTGCTAGTGGTAGCAAGAGCCACATTCTCCTCCTCATGACCTGTAGATGAACTGCCATGTATGTAACCTCTCTGGTTATCCTCCTAAACAAAGTCATCGCAAAGACGTTCCCAATTGGGAAGCTTCTCCCTAGCAACAATTCCCTCCACAAAAACAACCCATTGTTTGGAAACGCCATTCAATGTTGTTCTCACAAGCATATTGTCAACTATGGCTTCCCCCATAGGTCCAAGCTCATCCCTCACCTATGTCAATATAGTAAGGTATGTGACCACATTTTCAGCCTTGGTCATTTTTATGCTTTTTAGTTTTTCCCTCAAAACCATTTTCTGGTTCTCATTTGTACTCTGGCACAATTTAGTCAAAGACTCCCACATCTCATAGGATTTTTTTTTCCACGTCAAGTGAGGAATCAAATGATCCTTGATGGCATCAAGAATAATCCTCTTAGCCTTGATACTCTTCTTAGTGTAAGCTGCAAGAAGAGTAGAATTAGTAGGTACCACAATAGGATGAGTAGTAGTATTTTCCACAATGTCCCACAACTCGTTTTCTTGCAAAAGAAAGATCATCCTCTCCTTCGAAGCACCAAAATTTTCTGCCCCATCAACTCTGTCCTCAACTCTCAAACTAGTAGCCATTGACCCTTTTCTACTGAAAATAATAAATTCAAAAATCTTCCCTGTGAAGTGACTGTTGTCCCAACTTTTTGACTGTTGAAATCTCTACTTGTTTTCAACTCAACTCTGATACCATGTAAATTTTCAGACCCAACCCAGTTTCAGTTGTTAATTTTCAGACACCAACCCAGTATCAATCTCGCTGATTTTTCAGCCAATGTTAAATTCCCAAACCCAGTTTTATATCAGCATATAATATCACAGTAGAAAATAAACTTCAGAACTGAAACATGAGGATTCTGAACATCATTTTTAAACACAGAAATAAAATATCAGGAGTATGCAAAACTCATAAAATTTAGACACACAAATTTTCGGTCTAACTTCGACCCTGGAAAAACCCACAAGGGGAAAACCAGTGAGAGAGGAATTTTTATTATTATTGAGCTTCTAAGAAATTTCTTTTATAGTAGTCTAATCTTCAGTAAAAAATACAAACTTATCTCGGAAAATTTATGCTTGTCTTCTTCAGAAAATTCCTGAATGTAGCTCCTCGAAATCTGTACCAAAAATCTGTAAAACTGTATGGCTGCTACAACAATAAATGCTATACGGAACTCCTCGAAAATTGTGCCTCTTTTCTGTGTTTGCTGTACCCTCTTTTTATGTGCATTAAATGTCACTCAAAAATCGTGCCACACCTTGAAATGCATGTTGTACCTTGCTTTATGGTCTATTCTCCTTTTGCTGCTGTACAGACTATCAAATCTGTACTGTATGGCCACCACAAATTTTCTGTTCCCTTTCCTCAAAATTTGTGCACAAAAATTTGTTGTACGACCCTCAAGAAATCCGTACGATATGAACCTCACACTCAGAAATACCCTCCTCGATTTCTGTGCTACTCAGCTACCTTGAGAATCATGCCCTTACTCTACAAATGTTTTCTTCTCAAGCTCGACCTCTCTCTCTTGCTCTCTCTTGTTCTCTAAACAAGAAAATGAACAACAACCCAAGAATGGGTGCGCCCTCTTGCCCTAGTCGACCTCATGAGGGAAGGTGAGGAGTTTTCTAATCTAACGGTTGAGATTAGATTAGATGAGTGGCTGAGATTTGGTGTCTCTTCACTTACCCTCACTTTAGTCATAAAGTTATCTTTTAATTTGCATCTCACAAATTAATTTGACTAGGACCCACATTAGGAACTTTCTCCCCCCTTAGGCGCCTAGGGAAAATAAACACTTTCCTTGGTACTTTATTTAAATTAAAAATTTAACACTCCCTCATATCGAGGAAAGTGTTACTCACCACTCCAAGCTTGTCCTTGAAAAATACAAACTTGTCGCTACCCAATGCCTTGGTGAGTATGTCTGCAACCTACTCCTCTGTAGATATGTACTATAGCTCCACAACTCCTCTCTGAACATAATCACGGATGAAGTGATATTGAATCTTGATATGCTTAGAGCAGTCATGAAAAACTGGATTCTCCGAGAGTTTAATGCAACTCTTATTATCACAGTAAATCATGGTAGGCCTCAACTGCACACCAAACAATCCTACCAACATCTTGGGAAGCCAAAGGGCCTCACAACTATCCTGAATGGCCGCCATATACTCAGCCTCTCTAGAACTCAAAACCACTAACTTTTGTTTTTGACTGAATCAAGACACAACTGCTGATCCCAATCCCAAACAACACCCTGAAGTACTTTTCCTGTCACTGACACATCCTGCCCAATCTGAGTCTGTGTAACCAACCAGACGAACTCCATCTCCTCTATGATAGTCCAAACCATAATCTACGGTACCACAAAGATACCTAAGCACATGTTTTTCTACCACCCAGTGCACTCTCCTAGGCTCCACCCTAAACTAACTGAGAGTGTTGACAACAAAACATATATCTGGCCTGGTATTGACCAAATACATCAATGACCCGATCAACTGACGATACAAAATGGAATCCACCAACTGTGACTTAGAAGCATGAAGATTCTTCCAGTTGGTAATCATGGGAGTGGTCATGGGTCTTACACATCAAAATTAATCACTTCGATAGTGTCGCAAGTGTCGTCATTACAAGTGTCGCAAGTGTCAGGGAAGCATACTGCCATGATGCCTATGTTGTGCCTATAACGACATGAGAAGGACACTTAAAACTGTTACAGGTATGAAATAACTGAGAGGGGGGGGGGTGAATCAGTTATTGTAAATTATTAACAATTTCTCTCAATTTTATCTTCGAATCATTAATCTTAATGGCAGCAAGTC